>FIZR01024543.1:0-51042 GCA_900060175.1 Ferrisia virgata | reverse complement strand
TATATCTAAACGATACGGATAAATATCGGCATCGTCCAGCGTTCATTTTACGATGCCGGTTACGCACCGGCATCGTAAAACAGCCTAAGAAGCGATACGATACGATACCTAACCAGTTACAATACCGTATCATGCAGAGCTCTAGTAGGTACTTGGGCGTAATTTGTTATTCGAATCGTTGATGTTGCTATCAGATTTTTGTTATAGTATTCTTTACGAAAAGTACTGGTTTTATAATTTTATGCATGTTTTTTTAATTCAGTATTTACCTAAATATTTTTGAACTGTTTGTTCTTATGAATTCATATTTATTGCAAATAAAATCCGATTTGTTTTCTTGCGCTGTATATATTTTCGACATATACGATGGTAAGTTGAGACGAGCTATACCTGTTTTAGAATCATATAAAATCTAGCAAGGTAATTAATAATTAAATTCCTCATTCAAAAACTTGGGTAAAATTACTCATGGAAACAGAAGGATCTGATATTAAAATTCCATTTGTTTATGATTCATACAAATTTCAGAAAAGTAATGAATGGTATGATTACTACAATAAATCAATTAGTTTTAATGATCGAATTCGAAAAACAGATCTTTTCATTGGTATAAAAAATTTAACGTTGAGTGATCGAGATTTATATAAATGTGTGAGTCCAAATAATAAATTTTATTTAATTTTGATTGTTGCAAAAAATTATTTAAAAGAATAAAAAATTTTGATAAAATTCTTGCGGAGATTGTGTTGAAGTGAAAACTAAAAATTACTTAATTTGATTTAACTTTGCACTAAATTTTGTTAAAATGTCCGATGTAATCGTTACAAATAAAATACCAGATAATCTCACAGAAGCTGGAATGATGATAGGCGCTTTAAAAACTGAGTTGGTAGGTATCATTTCACTTGTTTTTCTTTCTCTCTTTGTTTTTTGCATGCTTTTCAGGTTAAGATTTACAGAAACTGATGGGATTTCGTTTGTTGTTTTGTTCTTAGAAAGAATCAAAAAAGTATCAATATCTTTTAGCTTTGAGATCTCGAATAGGGTTTTTACAAACGGTTTTGAGCAAAAATATAACTGTCCGAATTTCTGAAAAGATGAGTCGTGAAGATACTTGGCTTGTTATAATGGATCAAAGCAAGCATGAATTGATAATTGATCTTAAGGAAAAAATTAGAGCTGAGGACCTCAGTGTTGAAAGTTTCTGTGAGGAAATCGGAGTGATCTACGGCGATACTTCAGATAGAGCTGCTCATCGGATCCCAATGCCCAAGGATATGAAAACACATGATATCGAAAAAGTAGTAGAATTACTTCAAGTCCCGGATGATGAACCTTATGTAAAAACAATTGATGTATTAAGGAAGCCTCTTAAAAGTATTAATGCTGTATCAACCACAAAAAAAACATTAGTAGATCCAAAAAGTGAAATCTGTAATACTTCATTGGCGAACAAATCTTCGTCATCCGAAAACTCTATAGTATCTTTTGATAGAGATTACCGTTGAATCTTTGTTGAATTTGTTATTGGATCTTTAATAGGTGAAAGAAAAATGCTCGTGTTTGTGTTAATATTGGTGTTTATAATCTAAAAGATCAAGGTTCAAATGCTCATGTAAGAGCAGTTTCTGATAGTATTGTTGGTGTTGAATCTACTGAAAAATGGGTATCAATGTCGTTGAAATTGCTTCTTGTTTTTTCTGGGTAATGAACTGATAGCACTTTTAATCGGTTGTTGAAGGGTTAAAAATAAAATAAATACGGATAGGAAACTGAAATTGTTTTTATTGGTTGAAAATCCAAAGAAAATAAATGTGTCCCAGGATTTTGTATCAAAAATTGATGAAAAGTATGCATTGAGCAGTGCTGAGTAGTGTCGAGTGAATAAAAAAATGATAATTTGAGTAAGAAATGATTTTATTAATTAAGAGTTGATGTGATGAAAATTACATAAAAATAAGGCTTAAAAGTAGTGAAAAATAGGTGTTGAGCGATGGGGAAAAAACGTGTCCCGGTATCAGGTAAGGTAAAATACATACCTACTAATGAGAGATGTCCGCTCACTGAAAGAAAGAAACAAGTTATAACGACTATTCTTCACGAAAATAACTTGTACTATTTACCTGGGCATGTTTGGTTTTCCATTCTACGTATTCTATTAGTTTTCAAAATATGCCTCTGTTTGTATCATTAATTCATAAGAGTACATTCATTTTGTTCAATTTAGGCCGTGAGCATGGGAATTTTCCGTTATTTTCATTATCTTTTAGATGCTTTAATTCTAGTCGATTGATAATCCTTTGAAAATAATCAAATTCATGTGATTACGTGAATCTCTGTACCTGCACATTGAAAGATAACTGATTACATCTCATCATCACGTGTACCTATTACTGCACGGCGGATAGATAGATAGATAGATAAATATATGTACTTGTACATATAATGTATAAATTTATACCTCGTCAGTCCTTCGTTTACGTATTTGATCAGCACTTCACTTAATGCTGGTGATGATACGATGAATAAATACCTGTAACACTGAACACCTCCCGAAACTCGCGAGTATTTTCACCAAAATTTAGTACATACATAGCTGTGGCTACGATATTTCTATTCTGTTATCTTGATCAACATGAATAACACTGGGTGAGTGTATTTTTTTCTTAAATTTCATTGAAATATTACACCTCGAAATTAATTTGATATGAATTGAATTTGCGTACATTTATACTGATAACTGAACTTAATTTCAATTTTGTCAAGATATTTGAAAGGAAAAACGGTTTTTATTACCGGTGGAAGTCGGGGCATAGGCCTGGCTATGGCAAAAAAATTGGCAATAGACGGAGCCAATGTAGCAATCGCAGCAAGAACCGCTGGATCTCGTCAAAACAACGACGGCGAAAATGAAACTATATTCACAGCTGCAAAGAACAGTAGGCCGAATCATTTTGTAACAATAATAATAATAATATCTTGCGCAGTTCAATATCCATGCAAGATACACGTAGGCACGAATAATAATATCAAATAATTTCATGATTTTCTGATCGTAGTCGAAGAAGCAGGAGGCAGATGCTTGCCTTGCCAAGTAGACGTACGAAATGAAGAACAGATTCGATCAGCTCTGGAGAAAACTGCCGAAACTTTCGGTGGAATTGATATTGTTATTAATAACTGCAGTTATTTAAATTTAACAGATTTAAGGAACACCAATGTACAAAAATACGACGATATGTTTGGAATCATTACTCGAGCAGCTTTCTTAATGTATATATAACCACTACTTACTTACCTTTATGAATACTTGGGATTTGTTGATGCGAGACTAACGTATACCTAGTCACAAGTATTTTTCATTCACAGTTGTAAGCTAGCTTATCCTTACTTGAAGAAAAGTAATCATGCTCACATACTAAACATCTCTCCGCCCATAAATCTGGACCCAGTTTGGCTAGAATTGCACATGGCGTATACCGCGTTCAAGTACAGCGTATCCATGTATACCATTGGTATGTCTCGCGAATTCAAAAAAGATAACATAGCAGTGAATTCATTGTGGCCGAAAAAAGGTTAATAAAATCAGCCAAGCATTAGATGCAGCGTACCACAACTTACAAACATTTCTTATTCATAACAATTTTCTTTTCATTTCAAGTGATATATTCCACTGGAATGATAGAGCATCGAGGACCAAAGGCGAGAAAATTTTGCAGAAGTATGGCTATAATGGCAGATGCTGCTTATGCAATATTAATAAAAGATCCAAAAATTTTTAGCGGCAATTTAACTTTAGACGAAGAAGTACTTCGTAATGAAAATGTACACGATATGTCGCAATATCGTGAAGCAGAAGGTATGTGATCCTTAATTGGGTACATGTAGGCAGGTATCTAAGCCTAGATTGAAGTGTTATAATGTCATACGTTTCAATTTACAGCCACCGAAGAGGACATTTTACCCGATGTATTTGTTGAAGAGGTGCCAAATTTCGATGTAATAAACTAATTTAAAAAATGCCACTAGTAGTAATTTGATAAATATCAAGCGCAAATAAACGAAATATTATTATCAACATGTTAATTTTTATTAATCAAAATTTTTACAATATATTTTACACACAAGCGATTTAAACATAGAGAAATACACTTAACATAATTAAAAAAAATATCTTTAGGTATACATTTGACAAAAGAAAAATTCAAATTACAAAGTGTTCATTTACAATTTACAGAAGTATACATACAAATACCAGACTTTAAATAATAAAAGAAAGAAAGAAAAAAAAACGCAAAACATGAGATCTTACCTCAAAGTTACATTCACAACCTAACGCTCAAATTTCATTACGAATGAAAAATCAAAATTAACGTATTACAAACGTAGAAGTATTATGTACCTCAAAATATGTATACATAAAAGAGTAGTATTGCTATTTGAAAAAAAAAAAAGGAATACAAGGAGAAAAATAATTGTTTTGTTTTATCAAAATTTGACATTTATGTAATTCAACATGTAGTATGCAAACGCAGAGAATCGACCAGCGAATAGTAATAAAATTATAATAAGGCACTATTAATAAGGGGCGAAAAATGCACTTTAATACGAAAAAGAAAAATTAAACTCAATAGGTAGCAGATACAATTATTTATAGCCAACAGCGCTGCGTTCTTTTATTTTTAATAAATCAATGCATACCGAAGCAATCGAGGAATGTGAAAAATAAATATTAAAAGCGTTATCCTAAACACAATTCTGGTCCGGTAGTGAAAGCGTCGGCAATCGATTTTGATTTTAAAATATTTATCACAGAAAATGTAAACGACATAAATTTGATATTTTTGATTTACAATATCGTACGTAAACAAATTAAAACGACCAAGCTCAATTTATATTATGCCAAAAGCTCACACGTTTGAAATGTTTCAATTACTCACGACCACCTATTACAATAAAGTTCATGAATCAAAGAAGAAGGAAAAAAAAAACAAAAAATACATTTTGTAAAGAGAAACACTATTCGAGTAATAATCTATGAAAAATAAAAATACATATAGGATAATATAACAAAAAAGAAAGACTAGCTTTTTACTATATACTATTTATGTTTCCCATTTACTAAAAATATTACCCATTTATACAACATACAGCTCAACTCCTACTTGTATAATTTAACACTCCATAATTTTCACTCGTGCAACAGAAAAACAAACGAACAAATAAATAAATAAAATGCTAAAATTATGTTTGCACACATTGGCGTTTTAGTGCTTTTATCACGTAACCAAACTTCGTAAAACTAATTAAGAAATTTATTTTTAAAATAAAAAAAAAAAAAAAAGGAAAAAATGAAACAAAACCGGTCACAACAAATATCGACAAATATCATTTAAAAAAAATGCTTGTTGTAGGTCAAACAAATGAAAGGATATCGATTAGATATAAATACCGCGTACAATTAACGAAAAACTAATCTCATTCGAGGATATCATGAAAAAAAATTCAAGTACGTTTGTAAATTAATAATAAATAAAAAAAATTGCGTGAATTTCTGGTTCTTGACTTTTTTTTTCCACAACAACCAACATATTTGAAATATTAAACAAATCGCGTATAATATAAATTTGTGATGCGAAATGAAAACTGGAGATTCATATTCTTAAACTTAGATCTAACCTACAGGTAGTAAATCTATTAATCTAAAATTATAAAGGAACGACCAAGAAGCGTGCTAACATTACCTACTACAGTAAATTAGCCAACTGGTTAAAAAAATAGTTTTCAAATAAATAATAAAGTACAAAATTTTTTTCGGAACATGGCATTGCTTTGGGGAAAAACATGAAAATTGGGCGGCGGGTAAGGTTAGACAGGATTCTAAACGTTCGATCATATGTGATTCGTTTTTCAAAATTTTTTGACTTTCATTTCTTCAATTTTTTCCATAATAAGTATTTGATATTAAGTTATAGTAAGGATGGTTCACGTAATCAATAATTTTTACAATTAAAACTTAAATGATTTATCGGTGATATTTCTTCTACTTGTAGCTACGTGCATTTTTCTCAGAATTTTCTTTTTATAATATTTTACCACAATTAGAAATTGAAGACTTCACAGAAAAGACTTTTAAGTAACCCTACATTCGTAAAAAAAAAAATGAAAAAAGAACCGAATAGATAAGTGGTTAATCATATATTCATTGTTCTACTTTTCCCCTATTTATGAAGCACAACTCAAAATTCATTTACGAAAACAAAAAAAAACATTACAGAAAAATTCTAAAAGTTCGTGGAAATTTAAGACATGAGAATTTTGGCTTGTGACCCAAATGTTCCGAAACCTATGCCTATTCTTTTTTTTTTTAGATTTTGAGGTGCTAGGCAAGCTTTGAATAATAAATTTTATCATAATCACTATCTAAACAGGAACAAATTTAGAGATCACATTAATTAATTTTTTCACGTGACTGTTCGTTTATATAATTCAAAGAATTATTAAATCGCCTCAAATCTCAAACATGTCATTACCAAAAATTTTCCAATTTGTTTAAAGCATACAAGTGAATTTATCGTTTATTGAGGAAAAAAAATACCCACTGAATACTACGTGATTTACTATACATAAATTTACGCACATACACTTCCAAGAATTATATTTTATTTCAGAAAACCATGAATGAATATGGCACACGTGTACAGCGAGTCGAACTGGAAAACCAGAAATTGTATTTTAAATCACAACTGGATTGAGAAATTTCGACACGCTACGATCACGTTTCATTTTTTTTCAAAGAAGAAAAAAAGATCAGAACACAGAAGTCAAATTTGCGGAAAATATAATTACCGGCCCATATTGTTGTTGCAATAGCAAAAAAAAAAAAAAAAAACAAAACAAAAAAAATGAAAAGGACCCAGCTAAGACATTCACTTAGATTTACTTAAAATTGATAAGTAATATTCCTGAGACCAGACCAAACAGTGAGTTCCATAAAATTTAAAACACAAGTGGGATGATAACTAACTACGTAAAAAAATCACTAAATATTGATACGATTTTCCACCATTACCGAAAGAACACACAAAAAATTAAAAAAAAATCGATTGAAAACACGTACAAAAAAAAAGAAAAAACCTAATAAAAAATTAATTTGTATAGGTTTCGTATAATTTGAAAATCATACAAATTAATACTTTTATCACGGCGAACGTTATTACTTAAAAGCATGGTAACAATTGTCCACGAAAGGCACATGGAGACGATCAAATTTTCATCATGGACGATAATTGATATTCGCTATAATTATTCGAACGTCGCAGCCGGTACTAAAATAAAAATACAGTTTACAACAAAACTTAAACGTCAAAAACTTAATTACACTTTTTGGTCGGAGATTTTTGATTAAGTTAAGAGAAAATACAAGCTTTTAATAAAATTTGAAAAAAAATTCTTCAATTAAATTATCAAGTATCAAAACTGAAATAAAACGAACAATCGAAACCGGTACAAAATACCGATAAAATGCACCCTAGAAAAAGTAGGACCTCTCGACCAAAAAATTTTTGCATTTGAATCCCAAGGTCAATTCGAATTTCCACGAATTTCCACATGTAACAATACTCTAAAACGTAAGCAAATTCGCGAAGCTGGCATTAAAAAAAAAAAAACAAAACAAAATCCACTCCGAAAAGCACAGCAGTTTGCATCGAAGATTAATTTTAAAAATTTTGAAAATTATTTTTTCAATATGCTAACCGGGCATGAAACGCGACGTTCGTAACGAAAACCAAAATTGAAAAATAAATTAACTAGATAAAAACTGTAGGTCACAATACGAGTAAAATTTGATCGTCCGTTCTTACCTTTAATAATAATCATAACAATAATAATAATAGTAGTAAAAAAAGTACACACCTACGCTCGCTCAAGTACTACACATCACGATTGCAGTACTACGAGTTAGTCGAAATATATTCCAAGAATATTTGTATCATTTCCTGCTAGGAGGGTAATATGCTTCGAACAGCTTCGTCAGTGGCTGGATCACTTCTTTGAAGATTCAGTATACTATCTATGGCGCTCTGCACCTGGGCATTAATTTCCTCATCATCCGGACAATGTTTTTTGGTAGGGTTGGTTTTCATATCGATCGATGAATAATCATCGTCGTAGTCACGTTTCGTTTTGTTATTACTGATCGAATCATTGCTGGGTAGCTGCTGGTGATTGTGGTGGTGGTGATGATTGGACGAGATAAATGCGGCATCTAAGTCACAAGCCGACGGTGCGCCGGATTCTGTCGGCGACGATGAGTCGATTTCGTCGACACTGTTTTGTTGGTGCATCGTTGATGGAGAACTATCCACTTGCGCTACAAATTACATAACCAAATTTTAATTAAAATTCGATACAGTACTTTACACTGGATTCTACACAAAATTAAATCGAATACGCAACGTACTGGCAATCGAACACGTCGACGGCGTCGGATTCGAAGATGTCAATAATTCGTGTTTCATTTGATCGAGCGATTGCGTTTCATCGGCCACAAACATACGTCCTAACATGATCAATTCCGAAGTCTGTACTTCACGCTGAAACAATTAAAAAAAAAATACGTGATATCGCAGTGCAGCCAACATTAATTACAAGAACTGGATGCCTATTACGGAGCGGCGGTGATTTCCTTCGCACGGCTATTGCTTTACTTACCATACTCTCCTTGCAAATTAAATAGCTATATTTATTCAACATCTGAGCGTTTTTATCTAATAAATGCTTGGCGGTAGCTTCGAATATTTCATCTGCTTTTTCCAAATCTTTTTCACTAAGAACCGGCTCGTCTAAACAGTGATACCTTAGTAGGCGTTTACAAGCATCGCTGGTAGAGCTGAAAGGAGTATTGGTGTCCGGCTGAGTTGCTCCACGTTGATCAATTTCCAATTGCTCGTGAATCCTACGCAGGCGAGTAATAGAAGAGCTCCGGTTAGTTACACGATATGCCACTACATACATTTGCACATAAACTGCCAATACCAAACGTATATAAGTATACATACAGCGAAGCTCGTTTGGCCGGAGTCAACTTTGGTAAGACCGAAGTCGGTGGCGATATAGGTGCCGGCTGTTGCGCTATTATCGAAGCAAATGGTATCGTCGTAGACGGCGATGAACTACTAGTCACAGGCAATGAAGCTGATGTGAAAATAGGATCCAAAGATAAACAAGGAGCCGGCGGTGGGGGCAAAGATGTAGCAGCGGTTACTGAAGGTACAACTAACGACGCAATTGGTTCGTCCAAAGTGGTTTGAGTACCAACCTAGGAAAAAAAAACGAATATTCGTGATTCAAAGAAATAATAAACTAAAACGTCAAAAAGAGAGGATGTCATCTATCACTTACTTGCACATGTAACGGGGAAGTAGCTTTATTACAGGTAGGAGGTGTACTGGGTGGATGAGGACTAGGCGGCGTAGTAGGCGGAGGAACTAATCTAACTGGGGTAGATACCTATGCGAAAAATAAAAAAAGTGGTATAACGTATTAATTCACACATCAAGTCACGATGTTCTGAGGTTTTCTCATCGCTCACATTGAACTAGGTACTTACGAAAGTTAATCCTTGCGTATTCTGACCAGGAACTGTAGGAATTATTTTGCCGGAAAGTAGTATTTTTTGCTGCTCGTTGAATAATTTTTGCAACGTCGCCTGTTCCAATGGTGTACGGGTTTTTTTACCACTCAACACGGCAATTTGATTTTGAACGATTTTCAAACTCTGCGCAGAACAAGGATTCGACAATTATCATTAAAACGAAAGCGACCATTGGCGTGCACATTGCACACACACGTATATACAACGGATTTGCAATCCGTCTAGGCTGTCCACGTGTACACTTACTTGTTGTTTTTGCGGGGTCAATTGAATGGTTTGTACCCTTTGCACAACACCACCAGCAAGAGATCCATCACTAGAGGCAACCGGATTCAAACAAGCCGGTCCGTCGTTGCATTTATCTTTATCGTCGCTTTGGAACACCATCGGTTTAACGACAGCAGACTTTTTAGGTTTCTTGGCTCGCATAACATTCGGTTTGGAGCATGGTTGCACGATTCCAGTTTTATTGATCGAGATATTCGGATGCGACTGTACAATGCTGTCGAGAAACGAATTTGACACAGGTGGACTACCAATAGACTGCTGCTGTTGGTTTTGCAATTGATCGACAATTGTAGTTTGCGACGCTGAGGGACTACTCAGTGACGGTTGAATGAATCGTTCGTTACAAAAATCTTGCTGCGGTTGTTGATGTTGCAAGAAATTACCGACGACGGTTTGTTGTGAAGCAGTATTGGTGCCGGCGTTGGATACGTTCGAATGCGAAATCACAGCAGAACAGGGTTTCACCTGCGCGTGTGGCGGACCTCCAGCGGTATTCTGTTCGAATTGATTCAGGTTAGCTGTCACCGGATGAGGACTAGATTGCGTAACTACCGTTAGATTCGGTCTATTGGTGAAACAAGAGCTGATGATGTTTTGTGTCGAAGAGGCCACCATTATCGCAGGAGACTGAGGAGAAAGATTCAATAATGGGCTTTTACTATTTTGTGGTTGTGATTGTTGTTGTTGTTGAGGTGTGAGTTGAGGACTATGAGGAGATGGAGTACAACGAGGACTTATCACAGACGAAGGTGAACAGCTGACATTATTACGGGAATTTGATTTATTGTTGAAGTTTTGATGCATCGGTGAGGTTCCACTACCACCGTTCATCGACACATGTATTGTCGTAGCGCCTCCACTAACGTTGTTATATAAATTACAACGCGAAGATGATGGTGATTTCATTGGTGGACTGCACTCGGTGGTGGACGTTAGTTTACCATGTTGCATTATATATTGACTAGTGAATCTGTTGTTACCAACGGATGCGTCGCAAATGCTATCGTTATTCTCTACTAACTTAGTATTTTGACACTCGTTAAATAGTTTTGCTGTAGCAGTTGTGGTTGCTGCTGTCGTTGTACCCGAAACACCGTTATTACCGGTGTCTTTTATTTGAACTGAATTCACTTTGGTAGTTTGCTGCTGTTGTTGGCATGTTAATTGACTCGCCGTTTTCTGCTGTTGTTGCATATGAATCTGTTCCGATACACCTTCTACATTTTTCAACTGCACAACATGATGATGGTGCTGTTGTTGTGTGGTGACCGATTGAGCTGGTACGTTTGTAAAGATTTGCACTTTGCTGCGTTGCTCTTCGGCAAGCTGCTGTAGTAAACGTTGCTGATCACTGCTACCATTAGTAACCATTTGAACGTGATGATGATTCTGTTGTTCATTGTAGACGGCGCCGCTCGTCGTATTCAACACCCTTTGGTGTTCGATACTGGATGCAACGATAATACGATTCTGTTCTTCATTCACTTGCATAAAACGCTGCTGTTCGACGTTCGATATAACGTGAAACCTGCTACTTTGATTATCATTGACGATTCGATGATTTGCTGATTGTTGTTGTTGTTGCTGCTGCTGTTGCAAAACAGCTTGATGATCGACGGCTGTGCTTTCCGCAGAAGTGATTTGCATTCTTTGCTCGTTTAAATGAATGTGTTGCTCGATTTTCTGGCCACTACTGTCCAGAACGTTAACGGGGGTAGACTTCTCCTCGATAGTAAACTCAGCAGTGGTGGTCGGATTAGCAATAAGTTGGTACCTATTTTGCTCGTTCAAAGCTATCGAATACGTTTGAGGTAAATTTGCGGTGACTACGCGCAGTTTACTGGCGGCAGTCTGCGGCGTTTCGCAAGAGCCAGCTGCAGTAGTCGCAGTTGCCGATGTTATATGAACCGTATCTGTTCTTTCGCTCGATGATATATGAACGTTATGTTCAGAAACGCTATTTACCGCATCGGTTGCAACGGCATTCGTCGAAGCGTTGTGTTGTTGCTGTTGAAATATCATCCGAGTATTTTGTTCGTGTATGCTAGACGAACTCGGAACGTTGGTCAAGATCTGCTGCGATATATCGGATACTAGCTGCTCGGTCAATGATACTGTTCGCGTAGTGTTTGGAATAACTTGTAGACGATTCTTAGCATCGCCAATGGCGGTACTCGTTGCCGTTGTTGCGCTCACATTACTAGGAACATTAGATATAATCTCCATACGATTCTGATGTTGCTGTTCAGTCAATGAGAGTTCAGTGGTGGCGGCATTAGGAACACTGGTTAAAATTTGTAAGTGATTTTGTTGCTCTGTGGTAGTGGTTAGAGACATGCTTGCCAAATCGGGTACACCACCAGCCGCCGCTGTAACTATCTGCACCCGTTGTTGCTGTTCGGCCGTTAAAGATACGGTGTTCGGATTTTGATGATGTACGGCACCTGATGCGGCAGCAACGATTTGTACCCGATTGTGATGATGATGATGGTCTTGAACGCTGCTTCCGGATATCAGCACCTTACCGGCTAAACCATTCAGCCCCGCAACGTCGGTGAGTATTCGGACACCGTTTGCGGCCTGAGAGGCGGTTGGATCCGACGATGTTAGTACCACATTCGCAGTCGGTGTTGTGCCAGGCCGTTGCAAAACCACCTGTGGCTGCTGCTGACGTAACGCAAATCCGGTTGGCGTTTTCAACACTATTGATTCGCTGCCCGTTAAACTCAACACTGCAGTCTGTAAACACATCGAAAAACAAGCTCGTTAGTTAATGTACATATGTGCACAGAGAAAATAGAAATAGAAGATTGAGAAATAAAATCACTCATCATTACTGCCTTAAAACCGTATATATCAAATTAATGACTAAATCATTTGAGTGAATCATCCCACGAAACTAAACTACAAACGATTGTAATTACACTCACCTGTAAAATATGGCCTCCATGTTCGGCTACCAATTGTGCTAATTGAGTTTGAGCTGCTGCAGCAACACTTGCTGTCACACTTGGCTATAAAAATACAGCATTAAGATTTAAACAGGAATACTTTCACCATTAGGTTGAAAAAATTTCCAATTCTTACTTGTGACTGTATTTGTGGCTGCTGTTGTAAAATTACTTGACCATCTTCGCCGATAGAAAATCGATATCCACACTATAGAATAAAAAAAAATTGTCATCCACATTCAAAAAATTTCTAAATTGTGAACATTTGAAAAAAAAAAAAAAAAAAAAGAAACATAAAATAACGGTATTTATAAATCAACCAGCGGAAAAAAATCAAAAATTTTCAAAATACTATGCAATCTTTCGAGTGCGCAACTTATCGACGCACTGATAATTGAATACTCCGTCGACCGATTTTTAATTTTTTTTTAACACCTGTTGAAATGCTTTATCTAACAACATATACGTCATGTTCACCATTCGTTTCATTTATTTCGTTAAAAATCCTTCTGTTTTGTACTAGAAAAAATGACGAAGGCGATAAATTTTTCACACAATGTTAGCGTTAACTGGGTTTGGTTGATATATACAAAATGTTACGCGATGCTTCCATTTTTTGAATTACCTGTTGCGTGGCTGGAGACTGTAACTGAGTTATTAGAGGGGTACCGCCATTTTGTTTAGGTGTCGATGGACGCGAGGAAAACTGATTCTTTTGATGAAACGATTGCTGTTCAGATTGAAAATGATTAGTTTGGGGTTCTTGAGTGCGTTGAGTTTGATAGGCAACTATCGGAGAAGCCTGAGTTTGAACG
The DNA here is from genome assembly GCA_900060175.1 of Ferrisia virgata. Lineage (NCBI taxonomy): Eukaryota > Metazoa > Arthropoda > Insecta > Hemiptera > Pseudococcidae > Ferrisia > Ferrisia virgata. The sequence continues at coordinate 37,330 of FIZR01024543.1, read as the reverse complement.
GTACAGGAGATGGGCGGAGATGAAGATATTGAAGAACTCGAAGACAATGACGACATTGATGATGACAAAGACGATGAAGTACTCGATGTGGAAGATGGTGTCGGCGCTCCGTCTTCTTCATCAATACCTTGAGGAATAAAACGTTCAGTGTAATGGGCAGGTAGGTAAATGTATTTAGATTACTAATGGCACAGAGACATATGTTTACCGGAAATTTTAATTAAATTAGCGAGATCGAGCTTGGTAGTTTCTTCTTCCTTTCTCTTCTTCTTTTTATTGTTAGAAATTGCGCTACTATTAGCGAGACTAATATTGCTAAGTTGATTACTAGTACAATTAGTATTACTATTAACATGATTGGTAGTCTTTTTTATCACATTTTGATTGAAAACCGAAGTTTGCACAGGCACCGTGGCGACTGAAGGAACAACGGTAGCCGTATGCGTCGACGTAGCTTGCTGCAAAGTCGGTTGAATAGAAGGAACTGCCACCAGTGCCGGACCGGACGAAGTTTGCACCTGTTGCAGTTGCAAACTCTGGCCGGTTATTAAACGCACAACCTGGAAAAACGTTAAGATATCGACACAATCAATGACAGTCCTAAAGTTACTCAATTGTAGCGAGTGCGGAATTTGCTCAATTTAAATTTACTTGTTGCGGTTGAGAACGATTCGCTTGCACAAAAACGGTACTAGGTGATGTCGATAACGAACCGTTACTGCTCACAACAACTTGAGCTTTAGGAACAGAAGCGGAAATTGTTTGCGGCGAGGGAGATTTTAATATAATTTGAACACCGGTACTCGTCTGTTGGCCGACAATCACACCAGCATTCGGCATCATCTGCGAAATAATTTACGATGTCAAAACGTTATAAATTTCATTACACTTCTTCGAAGTTCCATTTTTGGGAAAACGTTTTCAGAGAAAAATAATCTTAAGAAATTCATTCAGATACGTAGAGGTTCAAAATAAATTTGGTCAGATCAAGAAGAAATCAATTATAAAGTTGCAGTTCCGTTGAAATTTTCTGTACAATTGTACAATTAAAAATTGAAGAGACTATACGGTACCTGATTCAACAGCAAAGTTCCAGCGGCTTGCGCACTGGTTGGAGTCGGCTGAGGTTTGATAGCCGTTTGAGTCATTATGTTGGTGATTGGTTTTGGAAGGATCTGCTGCGGGGGCTTGTTCTTTGGCTGAGGTGTGATCGCAGCAGCCGTGACTGAAAGAAATTTTAGGTAAGACAATGAAATTTCTAGCGATAAAGGATTGTTATAGTTTATTTTGTAGCATTGATAACTCACCTGTGGTAGCACGTGTTGCTGCTGCTGGCTGATACAACTGAAGAACAGGCCCCGTGGCACTCATCACCTATAAAACAGACTCGTGTTCAAAATAACATGTAATCCAGAAAATTTATCAAAAGGTAATACTCACCGGCTGGAAAACCGTTTGTTGAGGAGAGGGTGTAAGAGATCGAGATGAAAAAGGAGAAGCCGGAGAAACCGGAATACATTTACTATTACCGTTAATAATTCCATTATTCGCTTCTGCAAACGATTGCGATTGCATTTGCGATGGGCCAACCTGTATGAATTGTATAAGCCTATCAATGCAGTCATAATATTGTCTTTCTCAATATGCACGTCAATTAAACTGTTGAGATTCCACCAATTTTCGAATACATTAATTTTGAATTCTACTCTTTTGAATACAAAATTTTTTCTTTTCAGAGATCAAATGTCGTAATTTTACATTTAAAAGGAATGTAAACTTGATCGGTAACAGTATGTTTTCAGCAAGGAAGGATTTCATTCAGTAAGAAATAATTCATTGCGAAGAATTTAACAAATGTGGATAAAAATTTCATGGGTAAGGAATTTGTATTAGTCAAATCTACTCACTCGAAAAACATGCAAACACAAACAAAAAGTGAAAATAACAAATCACACTTCATCAGTGCATTAGAAACGGCGTAAAAATACTTGAAATAAAAAAACTAGCCATAACTAGTCAGTCAAACATAAACAAAAAAAAAAAAAAAAAAAAAAAAAAAAAAAAAAATAACCTTTTTAAAAAAAAAAAAACCCCAAAAAAATGCCAAAAAAAAAAAAAAAAAAAAAAAAAAAAAAAAAAAAAAAAAAACGAATAATCTACTTTTAGAAAAATGCGCAAAATGGTAAAAGTCAAAAAGTGACCGAACGTAAAAACGTGCAAATGTGAATTTCCAAACATCAACTTCTGTGCTATTGATCTCATCTAAGGTAAGCAAAATGTAAAAATATAAAACGAATATCGCTAAATAATACCTGTTGTATAGTAGATTGTAAAATACTGGACTGCCTAACATGATGTTGCAGTACTTGTTGTATACTGGTAGTATGTTGAGCTGCTGAAGTGACAGGATACGCGGCAAAACTAGGAGTTGCCTGAGGAGTTAACAATAACTGGGGTGTTAGCACACCGGCTCCACCTCCCTAGAATCGAAAGATTTATTAAACATTGAAAATTGAGAAATGAAAAAACAAGTGCACGAAAATATTTTCAAAACATGCAACTTTACTCACAGCAGTGTGATTGAAAGCTAACGTTATGCCACCACTGGCAGTCGCAACTTGTTCGGTTTGTTGATGTTGTTGACTAGCAGTTGCCACCGCTGCAGCCTGTATGTGTTGCTGCAGTTGTTGCAACTAGAAATAAAGAAAAATTAACCAACGGAATTTGCGGTACACACAATTTGGCACCTACTACCGAAGAATTATGTACCTGTTGAGATGTAAGAAAGAAAGAGTTGCCAGCGGGGCGCCCCTCCAACAACCCGGGCGGTAACGAGTCCACGATGTCCTATCACTGCATCACATTAAAGTAAAATATATACGAAATCGCATAAGGACGTTCATTCAATAAACCTATGAATGTACCTACATCCACAAGGTTAAAAATTTTCAACTCTAGTTGAAGAGCTTTTCGTTCTGTGAAATCTGAAAACAGTGCAAAAAACTTTATATCACTTGAATTCGTGAAATTATATTGAGTAAAATATCATTTACTTATAAATTTGGCAAACGATATTTATTATTTGATATAAATTTCAAAAATTGCGAATTGCCTGCAACCATTATAAATACCTACTGAGACACGTTTACTATATAACACAATCATTACAATTCAATAAGATATTTTTCTTCAATGTATAAAACATACATCAGCATTGAAGAGAATTACCAAGATATTCATTGATTTGAAAGTAAACATTTGAAGACTAAAATGTTCAAAAGAAACATTTACTGGCGCCGATCCTTCGTAATACAAATCAAAAGATGGAATTATCCACGTACCGGACATTAATAAATTATAGATTCTTTTTTTAAACTAAACGGATAAAATGGTAGAAAAAAAGTTCGGCAAAAAGGAATGCCAGTGAAATTGATGAAGTACCTTTATACTAAGTAAGCAAAAATATTTGCATAAAATTTACCTCACATTACAAACAATGCAATGTTTTTATCATTTCCTCAGTCATAGTCGCATGTTCTGTTCATTTCAAGTTCAAAAACATGAAAGTAACTCGTGAAATTCATACGTAATGCGTATTTATCGCAAATATGTAACATTTTCGAAATAATCTAATCACTTCATATTACCGAATTTTGAAAACATTAGACAACCGCCAAACAATGTAAACATAATTAATACCAATTAAAAGTTCATTAACACTTTTGTTTAGCAAATTTAATTTAATCAGTAACGATTAAAATGTCATAATAACTGATGATAAAAGAAAATTGCTATCAAATTTGTCGATTACATTTTAAAACTAATGTACGAATAAAACACGAAACATTGTCTCTTATTATGTTTTAAACGGCCATCTTATTTGTTGCAAAATACTACAAACACAAAAGTAATCCAGTGTAGCCATTTATCAAAATATTTAAAATTTAATTTCATCAAAACAGCAGATAACACTTTTAGTAAGTAATTTTTGGTAAATTACTGTAATTTCTTGATAAATGATTACGTAACTATAACAGAAACCATAACGAATAACAAAGACAGAACAAACTTTTGTAATGTTTTGAAAAAAATCACGAAGAGGTCGTTATTCACGTTTCCAGACATTTCCATTCTTTTCATTATATTTTGTGAAAACGTTTTGAATAAAGAAAATAATGGTGTTTTGATTTTGTGTACGCGATGTCGATTAATTCTGCTATCTCACTGTTGAGATAACTGAGTAATTTTAATAGAATTATTGTCTTTAAACAATATTTTCAGTATAGTACGGTTCAAGACGCGATTATTAATTGTAAAAAATGTTAATTACATTGAAAAGTTTACAACAGCACACGTTCACCGTGGAAATAGATGTGTCGAACACAGTACGTATATTTCAGAGTTACTCCTGCTAGCCGCTTTTTGAAAGTATATTTAATTTGTGTTGTAATACATTTCAAAAAAATGTGTAATGCCCAGTTTGCTATATCCGACCATCGTTTACATGATCATGGTCTGCAAATGACTTTTGCAAGAATTTTCAGAAGTTGGGCACTAAAAACCGCGTTAAACGAATTCATATTCGCTTTCGAAATGATGATAGTAAGGGTCATTTCAATGATGTCAGCACTTTTATGTAGACTATTCATTCCTCAAGTTGCATTTTAATTAAAGATTATCAGATTGATCAAGCGAATGTTGGAAATTCTGTAAAAGTATATTTTGAATTTTATGAATCGTAATTTTTAATCCGTGTAAAATTTGTCTTCTGAGCTGGGCATTGCAATAGCTTTATTATTCTAATGTACTATCGTGTTTTTCTCATGAATATTTTAACGTGAATATGTTTAGGTGAAACAGTTGAAAGAGAAAATCGAAGCTACAAAAGGAAACGAGTATCCCGTTAGTTACCAGAGATTAATATATGCCGGTAACTTGTCCAAACGTAGAAATTGATGTCGGTTTAGGAATTTTGTATTGATAGTTGAATATTGTTTGTAGGTGAAATTTTAAATGACGAATCCCCGTTAAGCGAATACAATATTGATGAGAAAAAATTTGTCGTTGTAATGGTGTGTAAAGCTAAACAGCCTGTTGCCGATAGCAAAACAGCCGGAGCTTCAACATCAGCTTCAACGTCCGCCCCATCAACCGATTCAGATGATAGTAAAAAAGAAACAACCGAAACGTAAATGATTTTCGTATTGTGAAATTTTCATATAAACAGCACTATTACTGGTCTAATTCAGCAACAAACTTTGCTGTGCTTAGAATTCCTCACAGTGCGACAAAAATGCGACAGGATATTTCGAAAACAATTCGCAAGAATTGTGAATTTTCTTGTTGCTATACATTCAAATTTATGTTTGAGACGTGATCTTCGTATTAACAAATTAATTTGAATTGTCTTTTACAGTTCTGATAAAAAACCAGAATCGGAGTCTACTTCGTCAGGTACTGGTCCTTCCGTTACTGTACCAGAAACATTAGCTTCTGCAGAATCAACTCTTCTGATGGGTTCAGAGTACGAAGCAACAGTGAAGAGTATCGTTGATATGGGATATCCTCGTGATAAGGTTGTTATTCAGTTTAACCTAAACCGTTCACATTTTACCATGTTCCTGCGCATTACTCGATTATTTTCCTTTTTAGGTTGAAGCAGCGCTGCGCGCTAGTTACAACAATCCTGATAGAGCTGTGGAATATCTTATTACGGGGATACCTGCATCAAGCGATTCCGATGCTAGTGAAAATATACCTTCTGCTGGTTTACGATCAGATGGTAAGTGTCGATGTTACACGATTTAACACGTTGAAATAGAATTTGTTGTACACAATTTCAGTGACCAAAAAAATTAACTTGCTAATTGTCTTGTTACTGCCATATTAGGTCGAGAACCATTGGCTTTTCTGCGAGATCAGCCACAATTTCAGCAAATGCGTGCTATCGTTCAACAAAATCCTAATCTACTGAATGCTGTTCTGCAACAAATAGGAAATACAAATCCGGCGTTGCTGCAGTTAATTTCACAAAATCAAGAAGATTTCGTTCGTATGCTCAACGAACCCGTACCTCCTCAACTGAGCGGTGAAAGTGGAAGAAATGCTCCAGCAACAGGTACTTTGGGTGGTAATTTATCTTCTGATAGTGACGATTCGTCAAATCTAGCAGCTTCATTAGGACAAACTACCTTACAAGTTACACCACAAGATAAAGAAGCTATCGAAAGGGTAAGCGATAACAGTTCAGTTCTTTTTCTTATCGTTAGTTATTTTTTTTATATATTGTAGTATTTATGATTTCAGCTGAAAGCGTTAGGATTTCCCGAAGATTTAGTCGTGCAAGCCTATTTCGCTTGTGAAAAAAATGAAAATTTAGCTGCTAATTTACTTCTATCACAAAATATGGATGATTGAGACTGATCTTCCTCGTGTAAAATACATGTCGATTTCTTAAGTTGTTCGTTTCATGTTCGGTTTTCTTTCATTTTTTTTCTTTTTGGTCGTTCTTTTTTTTTACATAATTATTGATATTTTTTGATTACTTTCTTGTAACGGCAATAACTGAAAAAACGAGCGTATTAGAAACTTTCACACCAATATTAAATTCTCATACAATGGTACATTTTTTGATTAATGCAAAAAGATTGTGTGCTTTAATTAGTAATTTTTGTATAATTTTCAGCTTGGAAGTATTTCTTGTTTGTTGAAATATTATATTATTCCGTTGTTTGTAAAAAAAAAAAAGATAAAAAAAATGAAAAATACGAAAAATAATAAAATATTGAAGGATGATAATTACTAATGTTGAAAATAAAACGAGAAAAACTGCGTAACGTTTGTTTGTTTTTTGTTACATGTTTAAGTTGTGGTAGAGAGGTCTGCGCTGAAAAGAAATCGGCGGTGGCGACACGTCCCTAAAAATTTTTCGGCTTTAGCAGGGCGGCGTGTCGACCCGCCGGAAATTTATCGACGCTGGTGGCGGCGTCGACCGGCGGCGCAAACCTCTAGTTATGGATAAATTAATTCTATTAATTGATTAGATTTTTTAAGGGAACTAATAAATTTTTTGATTCAACTTATGATTTTGAATAAGTCTACTGAGGATATCAGGAACTTGGCTTAAACCAGTGAAGTGCTGAATTTGAAATATAGTTGTATTTCAAATTAAACGTACAAAAAATACTTATACGGCTATACAACTAATTGGTTAAAAATAATATCACAATTTTTGGTATCTGATTAGCGATGAAACTCGCCTACTAAACGCTTATTTATAAATTCAAGTAAAAGCTTTGGTGTTTCGTACATGAATACTACTAAAATTACAAAAAAACAATTTTATTAGAATAATTTCTTCTAATAACCCCGTTAAAAACGAGATTAATTTTTTAAGTTGCAAGTTTATTAGTAGTAGTATGTATTATACCTGATCCTGACTCACATTTTCTTTGGATTTTCAACCGTATTTATTATACTTTCATCTGTTCAATATCCAATAAAAACAATTTCAGTTTCCTATCCATATTTATTATACTTTTATCTGTTCAATAACCAATAAAAAGTTTTACCTGTTCATTATCCATAAAAAAAATGGAGAATTTCAACGACATTGATATTCAATTTTCTTAAAATTAAACTTGAAATCAGTAAAATCAATTTCATAATTTTCAACAAACCTCATTCAAAATCAGGATAAATTCATAGACCAGATTTTTTCAACGAATGAGTGCTCAACACCTATTTTTCATCGAATTTTACTAGAACAGATTTTTAAAAATCGACAATATTCAATTTGATTATTCATAAGCATTTTTTATCTACCTACATTCACAGAGGTGTCATAGTATTTTTTCATAATAGTTTGCAACAAGCAGTAATACAATACTGACGCTCACGAATATAACATCTCCGCCAAATAAAAACACTTGCATCTAATGAACATTCGATATTCACGGAGATGCCATCTCCACCAGTTTGAATTATAAATGTAACTTCTATTAAATATTTTTTCTCTATATAAATGGAAGTGTACAAGGATTCATACGTTGACATGAATGAATTTGATTTTGAAAAATGTATTTCATCTAATGAATCGCTCTGCAATCCGATCCAAAGGATTGAAATGAAGTCGCATAGCAAATGTATACCATATTTCAAAGATCCTATTGATTATACAAGATCGAATGATGAAACTCTAATGGATCCTCTATCAGATAAAATTCAATATTTACCTGAAGATAAAAGAAAAATAATTGAAAGAGAAATAAAAGATTTAAATATACCAGAAAATGATTTGGAATCTGATGTTGATATTATTTATTTACCAAATGGTGTTTAAATTTTTTAAATGAAATTTTAGTCTGAACTATCTTCAATTATATCTTCTTGTATTCCCTCATCAGGTTCTGCTTCTGAATCAGGATCAGATATGAATTCATCAGGATTATAATCAGACCTGGGTCTATATGAATTATTGAAATAATTTTCTGGGTCGGAATCATTTCCAGAATCATCGCTTTCAAAATCAGGATTAGGGGGTTCATGAAATTCAAAAACTTCATCATCATTAATTTCATTGTCAAAAAATTGAAAACCGTATAAATCTTCAAGATTTCTGATTGCTCTCATAAATTGATTATATTCTTCAGGATTGTTATTATAATCAGTTACAATATCTTCATTATCATTTTCCATTTTGTATTTATATAAGAAAAAAAAAACTGAAACAAATAATTAAAGAAAACGCGAGTCAACTTATTTTCAATTTTCTTGTTAAATTTTTTTCTATATAAATGGAGTTGATTACAAAGCTTGAAAATCAGTTTACAAGAAAACAATTATACAACTATTGTAAAGAAAAAAATATTCCAAGATGTTCAAGATTGAAGAAAAATGATTTAGCAAAAGTATTTGCTAATTACTTGACGAAAAATAGAAAAAAAAAAATTCAAAAATTTAATACTAAATTATTCAAATTTGATCCTAGCATTTTTAGTAATGAAAAACCAGATCAAAGATCAATAAAGAAGGACACATCAATTTACTATTATATAAAGATCATGCTGTTGGAATTAAAAATTTAAGTGCTTTATTAAAAGGACAAATACACAGATATACAAATCATGTGAATATTTGTATGAAATGTCATAAAAAGTTTGAATCAGAATCTAAGTACAATTCTCATATTGAACATTGTGTTTTTGAAAAACAAAACATTTAAATACCATCAAGTAAGAATAATATAAGGAAATATTACTCATTTGGTGCAGAACAATATCATCCATATACTTTAACATTGGATTTTGAGTGTCTATTACAAAAAATGCAAAAACAAGTAACTAAAACAACAAAATATATCCATAAGCATATAGCAAATAGTTTCTGCTTTTATTCAGATGAAATGGGGACTGAATTAGTAAGACATAGTAATCTAGAAAAATTAATGAAAAAGTTTAATAAATTACTACAGGAACATGGAATAAAATATCATAAATTGAGAATGAAAAATGAAAATATGATCTGGGGAGAAGAAGAAGCAACTCATTGAAGTTCGTTGAAAAAATCTGGTCTATGAATTTATCCTGATTTTGAATGAGGTTTGTATTATGAAATTGATTTTACTGATTTCAAGTTTAATTTTAAGAAAATTGAATATCAATGTCGTTGATATTAATTCTCCATTTTTTTTATGGATAATGAACAGGTAAAACTTTTTATTGGTTATTGAACAGATAAAAGTATAATAAATACGGTTGAAAATCCAAAGAAAATAATGTGAGTCAGGATCAGGTATAATACATACTACTATTAGTTTTAGCCTCTCCTTGTTTCAACTTGGCATTGGACTCTGTCATGTATCTCGCCATTGCATCGGAAATATCAAGTAATAACTCTTTACTAAGAAGTCTGAACTTAGGTAACACAACAACCTGTCATACAGATACACTCGGTATAATTATTCATCAACGAAAAGAATTAATCGAGTGAAGTGAATGAATGCTCACTTGAGTATAATTGTGCACGATTAGATCCAAAGCGTAATTTTTCATATTAACAATTTGAATGGAATTGGCTGCGTCCAAGATTTCCAATACATTTTGCGGCGATACATTCATCTCCAGATTTTCTTTACAATATGCCTAAAACAATACGAACCAACGATTGAAGCATATAAACGAAATTGTAGGGATGAGAATAATTATTTTAAGAATATTGTATACCTGTAACCTATTATTCGAAAAACTATAAAAATGAGAAGCTGTATATAAATATAGCGAATCTTCAGGTGGCATTATGACGTTACCATAATAAATGTATTTTAATAGAGAATCAAATGCTTGAAGTGATGGAGTAATGTCACCAATTTGTACCTGCAAACAAAAAACGTTCATTCGAATATCTTCAGGTTTAGTTATCTACACGAAAACATTTTTTTTCAAGGTAGATGTTGTTTTTTTTTTTAAATAAGTCAACGCTTTGTAGCAACCAGTTTCGAGAGTAAATTTAAAAAATTTACCTGGACTTTATCCTTGGGCATAAATGAACGGAACATTGCTTCAAAATAACCACATCGAGCCGCCAATATCGCTTTGTGAACAGGAATGTTTGTCTCTTGTAATACTAACGTCATATCGCAGAACAAATGTTGTTTTAAAAACGCAGCCATATCGAGCTTCAAAGTGTGTCCTACATATCAATTAAATTGTTTTAACAAAACACGCATGCAACTTATGATCGGGAAAACTGTGAGAATCTCGTTACCTGGATCCAATACAGGTCGTTCGTACAATTTGCTGGTAGGTTTTTGTTTCTGCCGAACAATTTCAATCATTAAAGTTTTGTCCAATAGTTCAAATTCGTCACTCATCACGATTTCTTTATAGTTTCCTTCTTTGACAATAAATTTCAAGCACAAGTTTTTTATTAAATTCAATTCCAAGCTAGTCGAATATTGCAAAGCTTCCAATACATTCTTTAAATCGATGGTGGTTTCGAGATAATGCAAACAGAGCTGTTCTAATTTCGTCATTTGAAACTGAAAAAATTTGTTCAATTTAGTGAAACGTTCTTCCTAGTGATATAAACGCAGACCTAATTTCGAGATATTTACCTGTTTAGCTAAACGATAAACATCCATAATCAGCAATACAATCAGGTTTCTATCCGGGTTTTGAACTATTGAAAGAAAAGCACAGCGTAGTATGAAAATAACATCTGCAAAATAACTTTTGAGAAATGTGAGGATAGTGATAAAATTCAACATACTTTTACGAGTTGGATCAATACGATCAGAATAAATGTAATTTAAAATCATTTCGAAAGCATCCGGTACTGCATCTTCTAAGCGAACTCGCAAAATCGTATTTTTTTCTGAGCAATTGTCTTTCAACTGTTGAAAACAATTCTATACAAGTACTAAAAGACGGAGAAAAGAAAAAATAATAATTAATAACAAACGGTCGTACGTTTTTGTTTTCAGTTTCTTCAGCTTTAGCTTCTCTTATTCTTTCACGAAGCCATGTTGATCGAGCAGAGATGATTGCTATATGCCCAGGTATGATTACTTCTTCTTTTCCGATAGCGAATTCAACGTCAGAGAATTGTTTAGAAGCTAATAATCTACCGAAATCATCGTGTAGAGTGCATCTTGGATAATTCGAAAACTAAAATTGTGATAAATATTCGATTGAAAGCGATCGATTGTAGACACGAAATAGCGCTATCTACCAATTAAAGTTACTTTAAATCGAAAAATTTCACCGCTGCGGATGTTGTTGTCGACAGTTCCACCAAATATGTACATGGCTCCATCCACAACAGCGGACGCGTGAAAAAGTCTTCCAGAAGGGACATAGCTGTTATGTGTAACCTGCACAATAGACCAAGTATTGGTATCTAAATCGTAACAGTGTAAATCATTTGGAAGAGTATGATCTGCTGCTCCGCCAAAAACATAAAGATGCCTATCGTAAGCAACCATGGTATGACCGTATCTACGAGTAGGTGAAGGTGGAACGGCGCGAAGAATGTGATCGGTAGAAATTCGTGTCCAACTGGAATTGTATCATTACATACTCAGTCGTTGTATTAATAAACAAATCAATTTGTTATAAGTAGTTTTCACCATTTTCTTACAATCTGGTACTGAAATGGAACTGAAAAAGACTGTTTGTAATTTTAGCTCCCGATTGTCCACTGAATACAAACATACAATCTCTTGCAACGGCAACTGGAAAATTACAACACGTTGGTGGACATTCTCCCAACTGATGAACTTGTTCCCAAGTTCCTTGACAAATTTCACCATTTTGATCAGTAAGTGTAAGCATGGTTCGCTGAAATATGAGACACAGTTAGGGAGAAACGTTTTTTAATTGAAAAATTCGATACACTGCCAAAGTAAAATTGAAATTACGAACATTTTTCAACGATATGGTCCACATGTCGTTTAAACGAGCATTACCATCATAACCTGCGAATATCCATAATTTATCATCGAAAACTGCTGCACCATGAGCTGATCTAGGCACCGGTGCTCTAATAAACAAAATTGTATTAACGTACTGAACTAATGTAAGTTTTTTTGAAAGAATACATTAAAACTCTTACTTTCCAATAAAAATCCATTTAATCCATTGTCCAATTTTAATGTTGTACTCGTATAAATCATTTTTATTAGTGAGATTAGAATTGGAATGAATATCGCCCGTGTAGCCTCCAAAAATAAACATGGACGTGTTGTGAACCTGTAAAAAATGAGAAAACAAATTGAAAACCCCATAATTTATGACTAATTATTAGTACTTTGAATATTGAAACATACTACTGCAGAATGATGATAACGAGGAGCTGGTGGGACTTGAGAACTATTGGTAAATGCACGACTCCAAGATTTGTCTTTAACATCGAATCGGATCAAATCGTTGAGCATAGTTTTTCCATTGTCACCTCCAAACACATATATAGCATCTTTGTATGCCACTGCTGTATGTTTACTTCGTCTGTGATCATCAAATAAGCAAAAAGAGTGAAGATTTGTGGTACGTACCGCAATTTTGGCATTCATATGAAACAATTATAAAATTATTTTTCTTACTTTTCTCCAATAAATTCATCGCATTCGGGTATACGAGACCATTCGTGAAAAGTTTCACGATGAGAGTAATCCAGGTGCAAATGCAAATAGTCTAGCCAGTCTAGTTGTGTTTGCCAATTGTTTTTCAAATCTCCTTGATAGCTTTGAGACGTAGCCATAATACAGTACTTTGGTAAAAACTTAACAATAAACTGTACACATTTCACTAGATTTAAGTCCGTCGGATCTCGAATGATTATCTCTCAATCGCTGATATCTTTTTTGACTAATGTTTAGACTATATTGTATAGACAGTAAATGGGTAAGACTGGGAACTCTGTGCTAACTCAACGTTACAAAAACTCGAGATAGTTTTTGAAGCCTTCATATATAGATGGCGTTCGCTCATCAATTCGCAATTCTCACTTCTTTTGTTTTTTTATTTAATATCCGTAGTTTTTTTTCATTGCTCAATACAACCAGGGTTTTGATGTTTAAAACAAGTGTTCAAAAACGTATCTAAAATAATGTAAAAAAAAACGGAAATGTTTTGAACGTTTTTTTACGTTTTTATTGTTTTAAATACTGCTTTTTTTTTACATTTTTTATAAACAAAATAATTTGTGATTTTAAACATTTACTGAAAAAAAAAACTACAAAAACATTTAATTTTTACCTTTGTAAATAGTAAAAAACAATAATACTAAAATTGAAACTGGTAAAAATGGAAATAAAAAACTTCAAAACCAGACTAGTTAACTAACACTAAAAATTACACAAAACAAGTCTTTTCGTTGAAAAACTTGAATTTAAAATTATAAAGTCGTCAAAATCAACGAGAATATTATTATTTAATACCAAAAATCAACGAGAATATTATTATTTAATACCAAACTTTTTAATTTGGTTCCAAATTATCTAAAATAAATACATCATCAACTTCTTCGTCTTGGTTTTCAAAATTAGCTTATTTAAGACTAGTTTTCAATATGTTTTAAACAAAAAAAAAAAACGAAACTACTTAGAATTAATAAGAATTGTATTTTGGTTTCTTTAAAATTTTATTCATTTTACGATTTAAGCTCTACTTATTGAATATCATTTATTATAATTACGCTGTAAATTTCATAGGACTGATATGGTTCAATTATTTGCATTTCAATTCATGATTGCAAAAACTTTAAAAATGAAAGAAATGAGCAGTAATGCAGTAAACATTCAATAATTTATTATAAAGGATACTTACAGTTGAACGCTAAGATAGGTGATTTAGTCCTGTCCTTACATTTTGATTTTTAAAATTACCACGTACAGAAACTTGTTTATTAAAATTTAAAAAACGCAAAGAGTACCCTGAAGTACCTATATCCCTGTCCCCTGCTTTGCTACAGTGAAAAAATTCATATTTCTTGTTAAAAAGTCGTCATATTCTCATCAAGGTGTGCTTATTTTAGAAAATTGAAACGTTGAAGAAAGGGGCCACGTACACATACACCGGAATTTTTTTAATTTCGTAGTCAGTAGGTGGAGAGAAATGAACAAATTAAAATTCCAGTATCGATGGCGGTTATTTCTGAAATACTTTTACAGAAGATTAAATAATTAAACTACGAGTAACTTTTACAAATTGAAAAAATTGAGTTGGAAAGCTGAAATTCCTACCACATCACTATTCACTTTGAAGTCATTTCACATCCGCAGTAACTTCGTCGTCTGTAGATTTCTAAAAAAAGTAGCACCACCGCTAACAATTTGATAAACTGGAAATTTTGGGGGATTCGCATTCATGCCGCATTACTCTGATGTAAAAAATTGGATCAGCGGCTCTCCGGCTCAGCGCAGAAAGCACATCGAACTTCTTTTGAGGACAACAGAAACGCCAAAAAATTTGTACACAAAATGGTCAGTAACGGCGGGTGGTGGCGCATACCTCTTATATAAGAAGATCAAAACGCTTCAAAATGTGTTTTTAGAAAATAGAAATGATCAAGACCTACATGGTATTTTGTCTTACGTTTAAAATACTGTGTGAAGTGTATGAACCAGAGCAAGTCTAACATTTTAAAATACTATATTTTATGCAAATTAAGCGCAATCTTTTCTAATTCGAACTGCAAAAAATATATCTTCAATGGTGGGTAGGCTGGTTATTGGGTACCTAATTAAGTAACGATTGACACTTTTTTCCTTTGATCGTCCTTTTCCTTTTTTGATTCACGCTGGTCAGAGGCAAATATGGAGTTGGGCACTTGAGGGAGAATTGTAGAAGGTGCCTGGTTTATTTTAAATTCGGATTCAGTTTGAATCGGGCGATCAGTTATCGGCTTTTAGGTATAAGTATAGATGTAGGTACAATGAGTTTCATGAAAATGAAATCTTGAGGTATCTCCCTTCTCCCTTACGTTAGGCTAACCCATCCCTGAGTTGGATGGCCAAGTGAGCAGCGAGGGAAACCTGAATTTGTTGAACGTGACTGTTGCGTCTTTTGGTTTCGTGAAATCATGAATCATAATATTGAATCTGTTTTTTGCAGCTTTTAGGGTGATAAAAATATTTATAGCTACCGCTGAAGTGCTGGATTACTAGTTTACTGCTTGGTCACAAATTGCAATTTGTAAAGTACCTATGAAATTGGGAAGTATCGGTCTCGGCTGTAAGTTTATTGTAACTTTGGTATCTAGGTAGTTGTTTGTTCAGACAAAGTTGATTCATTATCTTCGAATTGAATATAATAAAATAAGTTTTGAAAAATTTGAAAAATCCTCAATAATACACGCAACAAGCATTATAACGTACAGGCATGTAACTTATAAAACTTAAACAATACGAAAAGTTCGTTGCGTTCACCGTTCAGTACTGATGGCTTAATCGAGTTCAATTTCTGCGCGCGTCCATGTTCACGAATGAACGACTGGAACGTCGAAAATGTGATGTCTCTGAACGGAACATTCTACATTGAGTAGGTAGTGTTCAGTGTAGTTAGTATGTGAGATAGTGCATGTATCGCGTTCTTGCCATTTCACCGCGTGCATCGTATAGTAGATTAGTTAGTTGCTTATTCGAAATATTATTCAACTGTACTGGTGCTTCGTTTTCGTCAAACAAGACATGTTGAAAAAATTTTGTTTATTCCTAACTGGTGTGTAATTCATATTAAATTGTTCGATACGCATTCGTTGATTTGTATTTCTAGTTATAAATTAATTCCCGTCGCAATTGTACCCATCCACATTCGTCGTATATTTGTCATGTAAAAGTTTATTATCGCGAAAACGTTCCGTCATTTTTTTGCTGATTCAGTATTATTGCTTTGTATTCAACTGAATTATTTATCTGATCTGTATCGTGATTTGTGATGATGGAGATATTTGGATTTAATTTGGAGCCGGAATTCAATTCAAAAATGGATTCGTTTTCCTCGGTCAAGTCCTTGTACGACGTTGATGTCGAATCAAACGAATTGAATGATATTTGGGATAACGATCTTGCTACGGTGAGTCACATTGCTTTTTATCATTGGCGTACGTTTATTCTTTGCGAAGTTTCTAGTTTTTTGACGTAATAATATGCGGAATTTTACTTCGCACTTTTCAAATTATTACTGCCATATGTTGAATTTTTTTTTTTTTTTTTTTCATGTAAAATATCGACACACACATCTAATCCAGATTTCAGATTTGATGTGAATAAGTACGAATCAAACACTCGTGTTACGTTATTTGTCAATGAGTTTGGAGTTGAGTTGAGAAAGTTTTTTGCTAACGTTGGGCGTCACTGCATAAAATTTTAGATCATGCCGGTGCAATATTTTTTTTTCGGTCTTAAGAAATTTTCACTTTTTTCAATCGTTTTGCATTATTGCGGAGAATTAAAATGAAATTATAACGCTGTTATTGGAAAATTAATTTTTATAGCGGGAATTTTTCTCGCCGGTGTCGTAATTGATGAAAGTGACCGTGCTGTAATAAACTGCCCGCTAAACTGTACCGAAGTTTGAAGTCATCTTGATGCAGAAATCTACGTTAGTTATTTGAATTTACGAATTCCGATAATTCAAATTTTCTTTCCGATACTTATCCCCCATCTTCCTCGCTTTTTATAGTTATAAATTTGTGAATTCGTAACGGCGAATAAATGTGAAGATAAAATGTCAATGTTACCAATATTTACGTTTTCGCGGCTGAAAAAATAGCAAATTATTAAAGGGGTCGAACGGTCGAAGTCTTCTGGTGTGCAATGAATGTGAACAAATTGTATTTTCAAAATTTTGATAATTTTCCTGTAATGCACTCCCAACGCATGACTAAAATAATGTTTTAAAATTTTAATAAATTTTATATACGATTTACGTAGGTATAGCATTTATGTTACTATTTATTCGGCGTGCTTAGAGTTGAGTGAAATGAATTTTCGAACGAAAAAATGATGATTTTTCTATTTGAATCGGTAAAAAAAAATTTAGTTTTGATACGAGCGAACTCTACGAACAGACTTTAAAATTAAAATTCAATAAAATCCGTGTTATTTTCCTAGGAAAGAGCTGACAAAAATAGCTAAGAATGAAAGATATGGTATACTTATTTGTTATTTGTTATTTGTAGACCTATGTACATTTGTGGGAGTTGATTTTTACTGTAATGTATTAACAGCATATTACGATGAACGAAATATGTGTATAGATAAAAATACTTTCGAAAGCAAGCCATATCAGAAGATGGAACTCAATTTTCATCATCTTTACTCTTATCGGTGTATTATTTCATTGATAATCTGCAGGAAGTTCATGTTAATCTCCCACCACACGGCTACGTTACCACTCTATTCAGACACATACGAAGGTCCAGCGAAATACATTGTTTGTATTTTGAAATTGTCTACAGGTTCGTAGATCGCAATTTTCTCATCTAAAGCGATGATTTTTATCAGCTTTCGAGCTCTCGAAGTGCAAGATTTATTTTGCAAACTTTCAACTGTCATTAAGTTGAGAAATTTTTCGCGGAAGACGACGAGCATTGAGGAAAAGCGACGCGGATCTTTGGTGAAAGGGATTTAATCTTTGGAGAACGGAGACCTTGAAATACGAAACGCCTCGTATACGAATGCGATTAACGTAACGCTATCAAAATTAAAACGAATACCTTCTCTGTGTGTGTGTGTATGTGTGTGTGCGTAATCTGTACATGTGCATATACGTATAGTGGTAGCTGTTGCAAGTTTCATACATTTGCGAAAAGATCAGTTATAACCTTAGCATTTTCATCGGTAAATGGCGATTCGTTTTCGGGAGGTCGTCGCTGTGGATTTGTTTATTATTTCACGAATAGTACAAATGCAATCCGTAGGAGTTAAAGGTTATAACGATTTCATTCATCCTGTTAATGAGTAAATCAGGTTGTACGATGTAGGCACATACGACGAGTACAAATTGTATATGTCACGTAACGTCTAACGTTGGTACCTCTACCTACCTACCTACCTACCTACCTACCTACTTACCTGCGCTGTTGTATGAAATAGGTATTTCGGTATTCGAGTAGCAGAGGAATCACATTTTACCGTTTCGCGAATCGCTACGATAATTTATTTGAAAAATAAAGCACTCGTGTACTTGAAAATTTTAACCGCTGCTTTAGATGCTACGTGTAAGTACGTACTTGGGTGAAAAATTGTAGTACTCGCGCATATGCTAAGTGAACGGCGGCGTGCCTGGTGTGAACATATGGTTGGAATTAATTTTTTGTTATTTTTGGTATTTCGCAATTGCTACGCTACACGGCTAACATAGATAAAAAGTGTGTTATCGAAGTTGAGCGTTTGAAATTTCGACGATCGTACGATGAAAGTCTAAACTTTTAACAGCATATTAGACGAAAACTACAGCATAAAAAAAAAAGACGATAAGTTGTAGCCAGTATGTGTATTAAATATGTATACTCGTGCGTAAATATCTACGTATCAGGTGGATTATATAGTTACGTTCCGAATGGGTAAAGCATTTTTGAAAAATTTCATCGCATAAATATCGTTTTTGTTTGGAATAGAACGCTTAAGTGCGGATCACGGGTCTATGGTCTATGGTCTGATTGCATACGAAACTAACCTAGGTAGCTGTGTTAGTTATCCGAGTATCGGTGCGATTTACCTAATATTATACGACTGGCGAACGATAAAGAACGCATTTGCGGGATGAAAATCAAATAAAATTGATGTAGGGTGAGATGATTCGCAGCAGTTGCTAGCATCAGTATGACGTATTGTAGGTAGACGTATCCCTTATTTTTTTGTAGCTTTTTTTCTCTTACGAGTTTAATCTCGCTAAAATTAGTATGCGACGTACAAATTCGAGGCTTTTTCGTATTCAAAAGGGTTTTTCGTTGACCGCGGGGACTTGGTCGACGGTGACTTTCGTCTGTATTGTGCACGTGGCTACTACGGTAGGCGAGAGAAAAAAGAATGAATATTTTATTAGTAATTTTCAAAACAGCTTAGCGGCTCGTATGCTGCTGATATATGTGATTTAGAGACATTATACTGGTGTATACTGTGTACCCATTATCCGTACGGTATCGTATCGTATCGTATCGCATCGCATCGCATCGCATCGCATCGCATCGCATCGCATTCACATTTGCCCTTCTTACTGTACGATAGCTAAGTGGATGTGTGTATAGGTAGAGAGTCCTGCTAAGCCTAAACGGCGCTGCGAACGGCCGATATAGCGATGAGTATGCAGTTTCGTGTGTACAATAGACCACCTTGGTTTCGTACTAATTTGTACTGTAATGAATGTCCTAATTGGCGTCACTTTTCCGTTATACGCGTTTCACGGGAAACCACCATTAAAGCGCAACCTATCTTGTAGCAGAGAGCTAAGCTGCGCGTTAGCCTGTTCGTATTTTAGCCTTGCATATTGCTGTGAGAATAATTCGCGAATACCGCTGAAAATTACTTTCGTAGTAGGCTTTGCGTCGGACCAGGTCCGGTTAGACGGTCGTAAACGGTGGAGAGTTGGTCCTGCGCGAGTGCCGTTGTCAACTTGGTCACCGGTTCAAGTCCTAGCCGACTGTTGCGTCGGGTCGCCGCATTGCGTTGCGCACTTGCCGGCTGTCTGGTCAATTCAACTATGTCTACATCTACTATCTACATGCTGCTACCGTATCTGTCGGCGTTTATACATATTTTCAGCTCAACAGTTAGTTATATGTGTTTGTAAAACGCCGTGTTACTCGACCAGTAAATGATTTCATTCGTATGTTTGTATATAGATGTACTTAGGTACTTAAGACTTACTTACGAGTCGTGTACTACGGTACGATATTATGAAAAAGAAAACGGCGAGAATAAAATACGGTACACGCTCTCGTATGTCGAGAGAATAGTGTGCGCCGCGCCGCGATGACGTTATTCGGCGAAAGTGAACCAGCAGGAAGTTGAAATACGCGCCGCCGATGAATGGAGAAGCGGAACCGGCTGGTAAAAGGGCAAAATTAAATGAAGCAAGACTTTGGGGCGGCGGAGTCGAACTCGACTTCGTACTAGATGCTGGCTGGAGCTCGCTAATAGAAATTCCCCATTACACGCGAATAGCAACCAATAGAGCCGCTGGTCAGCGCCATAAAAAACCATATCGAGGTGGTTTATCGCTGTCGTCGTAGTCGTCGTAGTCGTCGCCCAAGTGTTGGTGTAGCACGCTAGATAAATGGAAATGAAAAAGGTACTGTAAACAGCCGATATTTGCGACTCTTAATGCGACCAAGGTAGCGAATAAATCGATGATTTATCGTTCTTTCGAAGTTCAGACGTATACCGTACACGAAAGTAATTAAAATGATGTAAAAGAAAAACCGTCATAAATCTGACGACTCGTGTGTCGTGAAAGTTGGTATAGATGTAAAAAAATTCAAATCGGAATGAATTAGTGGAAATGATCCTTCGTTTAAATTCGAAAATGTGGTATATATTCCCTGCCGGGGGACTTTTGAAAGAGTTCGTCGACACTTGGTCAAGAAGTACCAACACATATCTGATTTATTACATCACGTCGTCTATGTCACTACAGATCTTACAGTTGGTATTTATGTATGGGGGGTGGCGAGTTAGACGTTCTTTGATCCCTGTCCGCATTACAGTAGCGTCAATACCTGTGAACTGGGAGCCTTTGGAAAGTTGTACTGTATTTGAAACGGGTGCTGCGGAACTAAGAATGCTGGTATAGTACTCTCGTACGAGTGCTATGAATAATTATTGTATAGCCTATTCATAATGTACATAGGTAGGTAGGTAGGTAGGTAGTAGGTACGTTCTGAATGTGTATCCACCGACGTTGCAACGTCGGACGCACGTACCTTCACCGTTCACGTGAGAATCTCTTCGCTGGTAATTCGCAACAATACAATGTACGACGAGCCGATGGACTCTCTTTCTCTTTCTCCTTCGTCTGATTCCATCTTTCTTTCATTTCACTGCGCTATTATGAACAAATACAAAACGAAACGTAGATAAGAGATAGGTTAATTTCAAATTTTTCGTCCAATTTCACTGATTTTTCGATAAAATATTGAAAATTGGCGATTCATCCCCTTCAGCAAGGACTAAAGAAGTAGAGTACTCGGCGATGATTTTTCTTAATCAGTGCTACAGGTAGCGGTAGATGGTGAAGTGAATAGCAGCCGGAAACTCCGAAAGATAACGTTAGGATACCTACCCAAATTTCCATCCCTTTAGCTCAATTTGCAAGGGAGATATGTGTTCCATAAACTCGAAAACTGGCAAAAACTACCCATAAAACAACTCCATCGAGGTTATGAGGGGTCGCAATCTTTCAACCTTCTACCTCAATTTGGGAGGGGGGACAGGGGTACGTTGATCCCCCTACATCAAGGAAAAACAACCCCCCCCACCGCCGCCCTCTTAATATCAGTTACGTAACCATAAATTTTTCTATAGAATACGTAAATACATATAATTATGTATCTCTAGCGACGCGTCAGGACGAAAATTTTGGAAAATTTTGAGCGTGAGGGGTCAAAAAATCAACACGCAGACGCGTTTCGAAGCTGTGAATGTTAAATTTTCCAGTATTTTTTTCTTATAGTAAGTACGCCATTTCGGCTGATTTATCATTCGTTTAAAATAGTAAAGAGGTTTTCGTAAAAAATCTGAGTAAAGAGAAGCGAATCTCAGGTTACAATACGTAAGTGTAACGAAGAACGCGTCAAAGGGGGAGGGCCGTACGCTTTTTCTATGTGGTCGGGTGAGGTTTTATTTTTTTTTTTATAAACAACTGTGGTATAAATAATTTTATTTTTTTGAAGTTTGCATTCAGACAAATGTGAATTAAACAGAATGTCAGAGTGAAGCGAAGGCGAAATTAAAAAAATAATATTCATTTTTCAACGGTTACAAAAATTTGAGTTTTTCGTCCCCTCTGGTCGGTAAATGGGGGGCTAATTTCTAAATACCAAAAATCGCTTGGGTGTGTTTGCCCTCTTTCACGCCACTGGATCGAGCGTGTACTCAGAAATATAGCTTAAAAAATGAATATTTATTTTTTTTATTTTTTTTTTATTTCTGTCTTTTAACTGTATTAGGTATAAATTTTAAAAAGGTCCCTCAAAATTTTAACGACGAGTTGTTCATCAAAAATACACCTTGACTGCACCCCTGTGGCTGAATATGAGAAAAGCGGAATTTTTCAATCTCAAAAAGGGGAAAATCTTCCTATCTTCCTTCCTGATTGACGTAAAAAGCTGATTTTTGAATATGATACATAACTTTCGATTCTCTGTCCATTTGCTCGAGAGTGAAAAAAATTTTACGGTTTTTGCCCCTGAACACCCGTGTCTGAAATTTGGACGTAATTGCATTTTGATCCGAGGTCATCTAACCTAATCCGCTGCCAATCCGAGTCAATTGTTCGAATTTGGTTCGTATCGAGCTGAGTGAATGATTTCAGTCTTCGGGAATCAAAAAACGAGTAAAATGACACGGTCAGAAATGATTTTAATGGTACTCGGGATCCCAAAACGGATTTTATTGATACTGTCCGCCTGATTTGGCGTATGTTGGTACGTTGATGGTCTGTAATAGTCTGATTTTCATGGACAAGTATGACATAGAAAATCGAGCTAGAAAAAATTTGTCTGCCTGGAAACGAACCGAACGTATATTTATTACACGGCGCGACGTTGCTGTAAAAATACGTTTACGTTGGAAGTATATTATTGGAAAAATTAAAAATGGCGGTTATTTTGGAAAGGAAAAATTCTATTTTTATTTATTTTTTTTTTTCGATTTCATCGCGATGCGCGTAGCATGTTTTTATTATAAATTATACGTATTTTTAATGATACTTATTTACAAGGTCGAATATCGTCGTTGCGAGTGTTTCGTAAGTAAAAATCTCGACGTTCTCGTTGGAACCAGATAGTTTTATCGAGGTTTTTACGCTGTTCGCTTTTTGAGTATGCGATAGGGTGGCATGCGAGTATGTCGAAGTTGTAGTCGCTGCGCACCGATGCCGCAGGAGATGTGAAAATATTGCTGAAAAAAAAAAAAAAAAAAAAAAGCGCCCAGATAAGCTGTAGGCTAAGGTAACCAGTTCCAACGAAGGTATACAGCTTTAGTTTGGTGGATACGCGTGTAAATGATTCGAAGCAACGCGTTTTCCCGACATGAAAAATCGTACAACATTGCAAAAAGAAAACTGGTTTACGTTATATCGACGACTCGAGACGAAAGTAACGTATTGCGAATGCGTTATAAGGGACGAAAATCGCAAATCGCGAGATATATTAAAAGTATTGCTTTCCATCGCTGTACGAATGGGAGGATGTCCTCTGTTTACTTTTATTCACAGGTAGGTAGGCGTACTTCATCGGTATTCAGCGCTTCATTTTTAAGCTCTAAAAGAACAGAAACTTAGGTTGGCTTTCGCATTTCGAGGGGAGGCATCGCTTCGGTAATTTTATCGGTGAACGCGCAAAAAATTTGCCGAGATCTGGTACGCTGCGCTGGTGTGTAAAGAAAAGTTTTGAAAGGAGAGTGTACGGTATTTTAGGTTGCGGCGAGTGGCGACCAGCGACCAGCGACCAGGAGAGAGGAAGAAAAAAGTGAAATTAAAAAGGGAATATCGATTGTGTTATTGAGGATACAGTAGTAGAGAGCGAAGGGCGGGGGGGGGAGGGGAGCGAGCAGCGTGTAATGCTGGCGGTATTTTTATTAATCATAATTTAATATTCGCGTCCGTAAGTAGACTATACGTACATCGACGTAGTAAGTATATCGTACCCATACGTAGGACGTACGGTACATATATATACATAGGTTGTGTGCGAGACATGTAGTGTAGGTCTACTTACTACATTCTAATTGTCGGATACTTTGAGAGTAGCAGTACCTAATACCCCATACCCATACCGATGCCCCATGCCCATACCCATACCCATACCCATTAACCACTAGCCAGTACGTTACAAAGTTTTATCCGCAGGCGTTCATTACGTTGGTAATTCTAGAGCCGTTCACTTTCTCATTTTAAACTGCATCTGAGCTGCGGCCGGCCGTATGCGCCGCCATGCCGTATTAAATTGCATCAAGTTTTCGCTCGTTTTTGACGACATTACTATACCTTAGCTACATGTACCATTTTGTTTACTTACTTATTACGAGCACACCTAAAGGCGTTGTTGAAATGGTACTTTGTATGTATGTAAGTAAAGTACCTATTTCATTTCTCGCTTACTTCCTCCCTCCCTCTCTCTCTCGTTCTCTTTCTCTTTCTCTTTCTCTCTCTCTCTCTCTCTCACTCGCTCGATCGCATCGACTATATAAAATTGTAAATTGGATACGGTTGGTAGTGATGAAAAAAAAAAAAAGAAAGAAAAAATAACTTTTTTTTTTGGATCGAATTTCTACCTATATGCTGCAAACTATCGCCAATATCGCAGTTATTTATTACATTTTTAAAAAATTCGAATCGTTCCGTAATCGATCGTAGATTAATCTAAGCTGTAACCTAGTTTCGAAAGAAGAATGCAATGAAATTCTTCGTGATTTTCCGAACTGCAGCGATTGTAATTTTTGGTCTTTCTCATTGGCGATGATGATGGTTGAATCGCTGCGTTGAGTGAAAAACTTTCACGAAATTACGAAGGTGATCTTAAATTGACTCGAAGGAAGTAATCGACCGTTTGCAAATTTAAGGGTGTTGTGAAAATCGTAAAAATTTTGTACCGCATTTTACGTAGGTTACGATTTGCATTGAACTTGGCTAGTTAACGATTATGTTGCGTGGCCGCATATGACTGGAAGAATTTTTTGGTCGTTCGTCACGAATACGAGCAGTGTACAATGTACACAGGTATAAGCTATATTCTGAGTATGAGTAGAAATTTGCGAACAGCCTCGCATGTTACACCAACTCAGTACACGGTACCTCACCTCTTCTAGCTAGCTGCCATAGTGCCTACATAGTACATAGTGTACGTCTTGGAGTCGGATTTGTTGAGGAAAAAATGTACGATGTCGTTGTCCCTACCGTGGGTATACGGATGAACGTCGAACGGGTTAGCAGCCAAGGCGAGGCGGTGAGGCTGCGGAGAAGAAAGCTAGAAAATGAATTTTTGTCGACTCTTTCGATATAGTGAACCGGTTATCCTTGATTGGTATAATTACGCGTACACACGTAAGATGCCGTACACGGCGCTGCGGGCTGCAGCCAGCAGCCAATGGCCGATGCTATTGTCGTTCCAATAAAATTCGCAATAGCGACGTATTTCAGCTTGTGTATTGTTCGTACTGCGCAACACCACACTTACACACCAGTACACACATAAATTGACGACGATATGAAATGGAAATGCGGTGGACGCCCAACCATTTGTAGCGACTTGAATTCGAACGAGTGGAAGACAAATTTCGTGCCATTTAACAGCGCAGATGTGGCGTCCATTGCCCATTTAATATAAAAGGATATGGCCGGGTAAGGGGTGATTTTGGCCTCACACCCGATTTTCGAAAAATTTTGGTAAAAATTTAGATCCGCCGCCACCCCTTTCCCTTTCGGAGTTATGGTCATTTTATTGCATTAATTATTCACTTCGGTCGAAGCGAATGAAATTTTCTGTTATTTGGCAGAAAGTTACCCATCTCGTAGAGGTGTATTTACGATCATTTTTTCATCAATTTTGGTGCACTACTTCTCGTTGGTTCGGCCGTTTGAAATTTTCAACTATAAAAAAAACCTGATAGCGAAATGTGAACTACTTTTAAAAAATGTGCCAAAAACCTGTTTTTTAATGTAGGTTTACCTAACGTATCCATTTTTGGCGAACTCGGTTGCGCAAGGCTCGAAAATCTCAAAAAACTGTACAAAAATATTCAATTTTAGCAGATTTTTCAAATTTTGAGTCTTTTATACTGGCTATTAAAAAAGACCAAATGAAGAAACTAACGTCGGATTCGTGTTTTGCGAATCAAAACAACCTAAATTCATTTTTTTTTTGTCGTAAAAAATTGAAAAATCGGTATTGTATTTTGGTAAGGTTGAATCGTCGAACGACGCCGATCGACGACCGTTCGAAAATTATTTGCACGCTACGTACCGTGGTTCGCTACCGAGTACGGAGAATCGGGTAGCCCGATGTCGCGTTTACGAGCCACGGGAACTACGCGACAAACGTAGTTATCCCCGGAAAACCTGTTTAGTCCGACAACGCTGTTCGATGCCACGGAACTGCGGCGAGGTACGCCAACAACTCGGTAAACGAGTATAATTGCGCGATTTCTCACATTGTAATTAAACAGTTTTGTACGATTTTTTGAGATTTTCGACCCTTGAGCAACCGAGTTCGCCAAAAATGAATACGTTAACTAAATCGACGTTGAAAAACTCGTTTTTGGGACATTTTTATAAAGTAGTCGAGCTTCGCTATCAGGTTTTTTTTTTTTACAGTTGAAAATTTCAAATTGCCAAAACCACAGGAAGGAGTGCTCCAAAATTGATGAAAAAAATATCGGAAATACACCTTTGTGAGATGTAACTTCTTGCCAAAGAACGGAAAATTTCATTCGCTTCGGCTGAAATTAATAATTATTGAACATAATGTAATAAAATGACCGTAATTTCGAAAGGGAGGGAGGGAGGAGGAGGTCAAAATCACTCCTTATTCGACTATACCTTTCGGAATACGGTCATGAGTTTATTTCAATTCACAAATACCAGCAAATAAAAAGAACAAAGCATCGCAATGCATTGCTTTTTGAGCCTGATTTTCATAAAATAAAAAAGGTTACGTTCATGAAATGAACTCTGCGATGTTTTTTTCTTGATCAGAGGTAGAGGTATAGGAATACAGATAGGTATTAGACAGAAAAGCCGAAATCCTCCAAAAGCCGTATTTAATAACTGTTCTATTGAATCCACATGTCAAATTTCAATCATCTAGCTCAATTTGAAAGGGAGATATGGGACGAGCAAACTTAAAAAATGAGAAAAATTGTCCAAAAAGTTATTTTTTGGAGAAAGTCGACGCTGTTAGGGAGTGAAATGAGACGGTAGTGAAATATACGAGAAATGATCTTTTTTTATGTTCAAAAAGGGGAGAACCCTCCCTCCCAATTTCGGGATATGTCGGGATATGTTATACGAATTCAAATTCTCCATCAATTAGCTCAAAAATGAACAATTTTCACCCCCAAAATGTAGACTTGACCTTAATTTTGAACCAAGGTCATCACCGCTCATATATATATATATATATATATATATCTAATTCATCGTTAATCTGAGACCATTAGCCGGTTTAAAACTATTTTGGTCAGTATCAAGCTGAGTAAATGATTTTGGCCTACGGCGAAAAAATCAAAGTAATATCTGACATCGCATCATCGAAAACAGTCTTGATGGCCTTCTAAGGGTCCAAAATGGATTATAGTAATACTCCCCTTTCGCCCTCTTACCTTCCGTTATTCGAAAGACTGTAATAGCCTCGTTTTCATGTGCAATATAATTTAGAAAAAAAAACATCTTTTAACGATGCTGTTTCAGCCTGATTTTCGTGAGATATAATAATCAAGTGAATTGAAAAAAAGGAATTAGTATTATGATAGGAAGGGTTCAACGGGGCTAAAGAGTCGAGACCTCTAAAAAAAGACACATCGAAGAACCCTACCAAATCTACTTATCAAATTTCAACTTATTACCTCAATTTCGAGGAACGTCGGATCAAAACAAAAACACATTTTGGGGCTGAGAGGGGGTGCAGTGAGATTACAAAGTCGAGACCGCCAAAAGGTACATCTAAGGCCCCTACTACTAAATGTGCACATCAAAATTTCAATTTCCCAGCTCAATTTGGAGGGGAGTTATGCGAGGAAGGAACTCAAAAAATTAGAAAAACGGACCAAAAAAACACATTTTTGGTGCTTTGAGAGAAAGCTATGAAGCTGAAAAGTCAAGAACTCCAAAGACACATCCAAGGCGCCGATTAAATAAATGTACTTGTCAAATTTCAACTTCCTAAGTCAATTTGATTGGGAGATAGGGGAGGAAAAATTCTCGCATCTTCCCTCTTAACTGACGGAGGAGGCTGATTTTTGGATATGTTACGCAACTTTGGATTTTCTACCGATTGGCTCCTCAGCACTCCCTCCCCCATGATTCGAGCTTAACTGAATTTTGACTCAAGGTTGTCCCTACTCATATATATATATATACCTAATACACCGCCAAACTGAGACGATTGACCGAATATTCAAACCGAACCTAGCTAGCTGAGATCATGAACCATGTTTCACACGAGCAGGTGTTCTCCCCCCTCCCTCCCCGCACTCACCGCCAGTTTCTCTTCCGAACAAACGTCTTTTCCAATTCATACATGTATTTTGCATTCGCTTAGTGCCGATCGTTGCTCGAGAGAGAGAGAGAGAAAATACGAAGGAAAATGCGAATAAAAATTTATCTGCTTGTGCGAAGTGACCGTTCGGACCAGCGATAATACGCAACGGAAGAATTATTTGACCCGGCGATGATTATTTTGACCTTGGCTTTGGTTTGTTGACTCGCGTGTCCGACTTGTACACATGTACGAGTATGTATCGGGTACCTACGATTCGTGTTTGTTGATCAATTAAGCTTACCAAGTAGCGAGTACGTAATAGGCCCACTTACAGTACAGCGTTGGATATCGCATGCACACGTACGGGAATACCTATATCTGTAAGTTTTAGGCTTGCCGCGCCCTGCCTCGCCTTCGTCAGTGGCCAATTATTATAGATATTTACCCGGCTGCCTCATTTTCACCAATAAGTTGTCGATGTGCTGTTTCCGTACGCGCAATTTTCCACCATTAATTACACTACACGCGCGAGTAGGTGGTAATGTTTTAATTTTCTTTGTCAAAGCTGTCGAGTATTTTGTGAAAATTTCGAATAAGAGTCGATTTCTTTTAACGTAATGTTTTGCGGATGTTACGAAGTACCTCTAACATGTTGCTCTCGAGTACGTACAAATTTATTTGTTTTTACTTCGGTCGGACACGGCGCTGTTGCGAGTGTTATTTCATCGTGTCGTGACACGAATCTCAGGCGGTTGATAATTTTCAGGTATAACCTTTGACCAGGAAAGTTGTAATTTTCAACGACATTTCGTCCACACCGTACAATGTTGTAATGTTTGCGTATAGAAGACTTACTTACTGGTAGTATGTGTGAGTAGTGAGTGCCTATGTAATCGTATATGTGTACTAATTTGGTAGCGCGTTGAAATTACTTACATTTGTCGTGTATGGTTATGGTTACGGTTATGGTTACGGTTACGGTTAGACTGTCAGCACTAACGACAAAAACTTATACTAGTCTATAAGTTGAATTGTCGGAAATAAGTACACCGGTACATAATTTTGTTGTTACTTTACGACCTATGTCGTATGCTTGTATCTCACGCTCGTATCATCTGCAGCAAAATGTGCACGCATACACATACACATACACATACACAAACACGTTAACGTAATCTGAAATCGCGGATGTAGAGCGAATAAATGCGACACTTCGACTTTACGTAACTAAGTACATAAGTCACACTTCTTATCTTGCATATTCGAATGCAAAAGGACCGGCGACGATGACGCGAGATACGAGCTTATCCTTGAAAAGCACGTTGCGCTTTTACCGCGCTGCACGGCCGTTGAACAAGTTTTTCATCGATTACAGCTGACGCGTCAGACTTAACGCACTTGTTGAATTTCAGCATTCTTTTGACGGCTCGTCTGTCGCTCACTCGTCAATACGGCCAGTAAAATGGCGAAAGGAATAATCGGCTGCGGTGGCCCCGTCCTATCTCGATCTTTTTACCTTCTATCGTTCCAGCTCTATTTAAAAACTTGACCTATCGAACGGTCAACTACGCCTCCTGATATGTGTATTTCAAACACCGTATCCGGTATCATCATCGATGAATTGTTTTTTTTTTTTTTTTTTTTTTTTTTTTTTTTGAAACGCGTATTTTTGTTTTTGGGGGGGTGGTTGAATGGGGTTTTGTTATCGTTGATCTATATTATCTGTATCTGGTCGACTTTAGCGAGGAGAAATCCTTTTGAAGTTCGAAGTGAAAGGTTTTGTGCTGTGCGTTTAGAAAAATGTTCAACTCATTCTTACAATTTGGAAAATGAGCTGAACCTACGTAATTAAGTATAGATAATTTTTTAACTCGATTTTCTCAGTCACATTGTCAAAGAAAACCAGACTATTACAATTTATCGACCTATGTAGGATGCCGAGTTGAGCGCGACAGGGGGGGGGGGATTAGAGTATCCTCAAGATTCGTTTTAAAGTCCTAGAAGACCGTTAGAAAACATTTTGTTTTTAGCACGCGAGATATTCGTAAAGACTAAAATGAATATCGCAAATTTGGCCAATAGGCTTACATTGGCCAAATACTACCTACATATAAATGAGTGGCGATAACTTTCGGTCAATATTTAGGTATGTTCAAATATAGGGTAGGGGGCGAAGAGGGGTTAGAAATCACAAAAATCGTTCGTTTTTAACCAATGTATTGAGAATCAAAAGTTGTGATTTCTTGTTCAACTTTTGCTTAAAGTCGAATTAGGAGATGGACATTTGAATGGTGTAGGTTTATTTAGAATCCCAAATGTGCTGCTATGGTAGAGGGGGCGAAGGGTGAGCTGAAGGTAGGAAAAATTGGTTGCATAATTACTTACCATGCAGTCTGGGAAGGTATCATTTTAATATTTTTAGTCTGATTTTCTACGTCATATTGTAATTTATGAAAACCAACTTATTACTGTCTGTCGACTTACGGCGGATGAGAAGAGAATATATACAAAATCCGTTTTGGGGTCCTAGCAGACCATTACGACCATTTTTGTCCATGTCCGATATGTATTATTATTCATTTTCATTTTTTTTCTTGAAGTTAGAAAATCATTTGCGAAGCTTGATACTGACCAAAGACGATTAAATGTGAGGAGTAGGTTTCAATTGGCATGTCACTTGGATATTCCGCAACGAGGATGGCCTCGCGTCAAAATTCCGTCATGTCCAAATTTGGGGGATGGGTGCTGATGGGCTAAAAGCGCAAAAATTATTTCTTTTTGGGCCAATCGATAGAGACAATCCAAGATTGTATAGCATATCCGAAAATCAGCCACCTAGGTCAATTAAGAGGGGATGATGTGGGTTTTTTTCCTTTTTCGACCTTGAAAAAGAGCTGTCTGTCTCGTATTTCCCCACCAAACTGAGCTAGGAAGTTGGAATTTGGTATGTAGCCATGAAGGTGTCTTTTTGGCCGGGTTTTCTTATGTTTTGAGTCTGTTTCGCGCATGTCTCCTGTTAAAATTGAGCGGGGTGGGGAGGGGGTTGAAATTTGTATGTAAATTTAGTAGGGCTTGTAGATGTGCTTTTTGAGGGTCTCGACTTTTCTGCCTCATTGCACTTTTTCACAAGCCCGAAAAGGTTGTTTTTCTAATTTTTCGAGTTTGTTCCTCGCATAACTCCTCTCTGTAGTGGGCTGGAACGTTGAAATTTGGTATGTAGATTTTAGTATAGGTCCGAAATGTTCTTTTCGTTGGTGTCGACTTTTTAGATCTTCTCCGTTGTATACACCCCAAACTCCCTTCTTCCCTACTCGTGCTTATATATTGTAATATTTCACGAAAATTAGGCTGAAATGATACTTTTTTTTCACGAATTGGTTTAGAATTTTGGCTTTTTTCAAACTTTTCATTCCTCTTCGTCAATTTTCATCGAAATTGTATGCGAAGGTGTTTGGAAGTTCGTCATTCAAATCATACTCTCACCTCGCTCGTATATTTCCGGTGCAAGCCGATAGAATGTAATGGCAAAGTTTGCCTCGGAGTAATCAAGCTAAAAAGGGATTGATCGCGAACGATGTTGAAAGAAACATCCATCGAGTCGTAATGAATGGGTACGATAAACTTTCTTTCAAGACTGATCGTCCTAATGAATGATATACAGATACGCGAACTTGGAATGGTAGGATGGTATACTGTATAGTATTCGTCATATGCATACTATGTACGTTTATGCGTGTACAACGTGCATGGTATACACGCGCGCGCGCGTGTGTGTGTGTGTGTGTGTGTGTGTGTGTGTGTGTGTGTATTGAAGCGTAACAATGCAGACGAAAAGTTTAGGTTAAGTCTGTCAGATCCGCATCACGTTTGATCTTATTAACACGGGGGATGACAGCATAGATATGCGTTTCTTGTAATACGAAAACGAGTTCGTTGGCCTGGTTTTGTTTGCTCGCTCGATTGTGTGGTTTAGTGCCTAGTTACTGTTGCTGTTGATTTTGTTCGCGACTCGAACCTCAGACCTGTTGCTATCGTTTAGCGTCTTAATATGGCGCAAATTTATCATTTTTGCAGAAAAACAAACAAAAAAAACTTTTTTTTTTTCGTTCAATTTGCCTTCGGTTGTGGCCGGACAAGCAACTTTGAATGTTTGTATTTCGTTTTGTAGTTTTATCGTGTGTATAAGTACACAATTGGGTTAATTGAACGCCCCTCGGTATTCATTAAAAAATGCTCGACTAATCGCGGAGCTGCCACGCATGTAAGAACGATGCGGGCCAAAAATTAAATCGTTGCAGCTTCGAATCTATTTTTAACGTATACAAATGCAGCAACAGAGCTCGACGATGGAGCGGTGGTTTCGAAGGAAGCAGAAGGCATCTTTGTCGATACGAGATTTTCATGAAAACTATTCGAATGGATTTTTTTTGGATACTTTCGCCTTTTTCTTAAAGCTAACGCTGAAATGCGATAATAAAGACGCGGACGCTGTTTCATATTCATCGTATAATGATTCGAAGCGAAATAACAAGAATGCGAATGCGGACGGATGGACGAACAAAATAAAATTATAAAAATTACGACGACGAGACGCGACCCGACGTACGTCTACCGGTCTACGTATATTATAGTAGCGTATTTGTACGTTACGTACCAACAGTCTCGTACACACACACACACACACGCGCACTCGTACAATGTTGTTAATGATGATGGTAAATTCAAGAACGAATTTGAACGCGACTGATGGCGAAGATTACGTAGTAGTCGACAGTCGTCAACATCGATTTGGGTTTTTTTCCGGTCTGTGACGATGATAATTGCACCGCACAAGGTTTTGCTTTTTTTTTCTTTTCTTTTCTTTTTTTTCTCTGATCGATCGAATTTGTTGGCGAAATTGAAAGGAGCGCTGCACCGTTGCGGTGCATTTACTGCAGATGAAATCGAGACGGAATCGCGCTCGTTATAACAACCTATAGATACAGTACGTCTGAGAGTATGCTGTGCAAGGGTATACGTATACGTATATGCCTACATATACCGAGTCGACTGCGTACGCGGTACACGTTGTCGCCGTGCCGAAGAAAATCGTAAAATTGCGAAATTATAAGTCAAGGTCGATCCATTATTATGGTAGGTAAAATGAAATACAGCATTGAACTGAAAAAAAAAAGAGAGAGAGAGAGAGAGAAGAGAGAATTGAAAAAACCTGCGAAGGCGGAGAAAAATGCGAAAAGAAAAAAAACTACGCGGCGGGTACAAACGAACACGAGGATTCGCGTTCGTCGTCGAGTTAAATTTTTTTTTAGTCTCGCTGGCCCGATAAGAGCAGACCTACAATTGCAGCGCAGCGTAGGTAATAGCCTAATAGGTAATGAGGTAATGAGATATACCTACCAGTATATTGTAGGAGATGTAAGTACGTGTATACATACTTACGCTGGTACGTTTGTATTAGAGTCTTTGCTATCCGTCGTGTTTGTTGGCGGAAAAACTGAAACGATGATTTGCGAAATGACAAGATTTTGTCATTTATTATGGAAAATACTCGTGTAGTATTGTTAAACAGAGGAAAAAACCAAAACAACTTGCTGCAAGTGTTATTATCGATGGGGCCAACCTATAAAATACTATTACCGTGTATCACAAGTACATCAGCAGCATGGTGAACGCAGCCAGCGACACATATACTGTTTTTTACAAATACATATATGTATGCTTACACTATACATTACCAACCTACCTATCTACCTACCTACCTACCTACCTTCCTACGATTCGTACGTATATATGCGACGATGTACGAGTACAGTATGGTACACTACACTGCCGCACTACATATTATTTTGAACCATGTATTTAGCAGTTGAAATACAGCTGTAACCTCATTATTATTTGCACACATTTTGTTTGCTTTCATGTACCTAGTACCTACATAATATGTACGTATGATGTACATTTACGCGTCTGTGTGTATGTCTATGGTCTATGTATATATATATATATGTATGTGTGTGTGTTTCTGGCTCTGTAGTATGTGATGTATGGGTACGTACTGCGGATAATGCGAGCACATCTACGTGCAGTTTATGTCGATAGGTAGGTAGATCCTAGGTACGTACTACGTACATAGTGGATAGGTAGTTCTACTCGTACATAGTCGAGGTAGGTACGTACTACGTAGTAGGCTTAAGCCTACATCTACATTCGTACAGAGGTGTTGCTTGCGCTGTCATTACCTGTCTAGCTATGCCCAGACGATCGTACACGTTTACTTGCTGTTATTTTGTAAATATTTAATGTGTAAATATTGATTATAGGCGCGTATTATGTATGTGACAAAGAGAGAATAGAAGGAAAATGTTAGACGCGTCTTGAAGGGGCGTCATATTGTAAGTAATTTTTACAACATGCTAAAAAAAAAAAACATCGCAATGCTTCGCCTTTTGAGCCCGATTTTCGTAAAGTAAAAGAGATACGCGAATTGCCCATTCGTCGAAACGAACAGAATCCGGAAGAAGTTACGCTCTACAGCAGGGTACCTGGTTCAACATGGAGAGAAAGATCTCCTACCGGATGAGAGGTCAGTCGCTGTAGCATCGAAGGAGGCGCAGTACTGTGAAGAATGGCGCACTTTGCTATATCAGCAGGACGGCTCAGACCACTGTTACCTCCTGATTGAGCGTAAAAAAAGAAGCGTTCTGCGATATCTTTACTTGATTAGCATAGTCGTGTGGATAGCTGAAACCCCGAAAAGGCGCATCTATTACGCCTACTA
The DNA here is from genome assembly GCA_900060175.1 of Ferrisia virgata. Classification (NCBI taxonomy): domain Eukaryota; kingdom Metazoa; phylum Arthropoda; class Insecta; order Hemiptera; family Pseudococcidae; genus Ferrisia; species Ferrisia virgata. The sequence goes on along the minus strand of FIZR01024543.1, from coordinate 1,635 downwards.
AATCTACGTACCGAATTTCAACCACCTAGCTCAATTTGAAGTTGGAGATATGCGAGGAACGAACTCAAGAAATAAGACCAACCGAGCAAAGACTCCTTTTTGAGAGTTGTGAAGGGGTGTATCGGAGCTAAAAAGTCGAAACCCCCGAAAGGAACGTCTAAAAGGTTCCCTGCTAAGTCTACATATCAAATTTTAACACCCTAGCTCAATTTGAAGAGCAGATATGCGAGAAACAAATTCAACGAGTAAGAAAAAACGACCGGGAAATCCACTTTTTTGGGGCTGTGAAGTGGTAAAGTGGGACCAAAAAGTCGAGACCGCCAAAAGGCACAACTAGTACCCCAACTAAATGTATCCATCTAATTTCAGGTTGCTAGCTCAATTTGGAGGGGAGTTGTGTGAGGAACAAACTCAAAAAACCCAAAAAATGAGAAAACCCGATCAAAGAACTATTTTTTGAGACTGCGAGGGGGTGCAATGGAGCTAAAAAGTTGCAACACTCAAAATACGCTGAATGTACCTCAATTTTGTGGGCCGATAGGCGAGGAACAGCTCTTTTTCAGGGTCGAAGAGGAAGAAACCCCTCATATCTCCCCTCCTAATTGACTGAGGAAGTTAATTTTTGGATATAGTATACAACTTTTGGTTCTCTATCAATTGGCGTAGAAAAGGGCTATTTTTGCGCTTTTGGCCTCTCAACGCCCTTTCCCCCCAGAAAAGGGCAAAATTAAATTTTGACCCGAGGTCATCCCCACTCAAATATATATGTAATCCGTCGCCAAACTGAGCTAATTGGCCGAATTACAGCGATTATGGCCGGTATCGAGTGGAGCAAATAATTTTAATGTTCGAGGATAATAATAATACTAAAAAATAAAATTAAATATCGGACGAAAAATCATTTTTTCGATACTTTGAAAAAGGTGCGATGAGGATCGATTGACGAAAATCTCAAAAGACACATGTAGGACTCCTACTAACTCGATATACCAATTATCTGCTGAGTAACTCAATTTAAAGAGAAGAGATGCTACTGGAATCAGCTGTTTTTCAAGTTCAAATAAGGGAAATAGCTCGTGTCTTCTCTTCTAAGTGATCTAGAAAGCGGATTTTTCGATTTGTTGTACAACTCTCGATTCTCTGTCGATTGGCGTCTAAAAGAAACAGCACCCTCTGCCTCGAAATTGGACACGATTGAATTCTGACCCAAGCTCATCCCCCTTCATGTGTATCGAATCCGCCGCCAAGCTGAGCCTACTAATCGAGATCTGTTAGTTTGGGTGAACTTCACAAGTATAAGCGATATATACCTATAAAAAACGTCGAAAATTCGCCTTTTTTCAAAGGGCTGTATGTATGTATGTAGGTAGATGGTTTCGTGGTTGAAAGTTTTTGGCCTTTTGGAAAAAATTATCCGCTGCTTACTCAATTTACCCATCAGTCTTCCAACGAATTGAGTACAATGGATGAAATAGTCAATTTTCATAGGTAGGATAACCATAAAGTGAAATAATTTGGCTAGGTTTTCCTTGGGAAATTTAGTATACGTTCGTACCTCTATTTACTATCAACGAGTGTGGCAGTGTTGCCATAAATTTTTCCCGTTTGATGCTAGAGCAAGCTAAAAAGATGCTA
>FIZR01024542.1:0-11736 GCA_900060175.1 Ferrisia virgata | reverse complement strand
GATGAACAGCAATAAATGGGCGAACAGGGTTACTTTTTGGCAGTTATTTGAAAAAAGAAGGAGGGGAAAACAAAAAATCCGATGGAGGGACAGTTTCAAAAAACTTCTAACTCACGAAAATTTCCATAGGGTGGCTCAGTTCAGGACGGAATGGGCGCGGTTGAGCGATGCCTATGCCCTATTTTAAAAGGGCCACAGATGTAATTAAGTATTAAAGTTTATGTTAGTAATGTAAATAATAAGTCTGTACAACGGCATAATAATAATATTTAGTAGGATGTAGGAGTTTTAGATGTGTCTTTTAGAGATTCCGATTTCTTAGCTCTATTGCACCCCCTCACAGCCCCCAAAAAGTAATTTTTTGGTAAGTTTTTATCATTTTTTCAGTTTGTTCCTCACATAACTCAACTGCAACCTACAAATTGAGCTAAGAACTTGAAATGAGGTATGTACATTCAGTAGAGGCTCTAGATGTGTTTTTTGGCGGACTGGACTTTTCAGTCCCATTTTGCCCCTTCACAGCCCCGAATATGTGGTTTTTTGGTCGTTTTTTCTTATTTTTTGTCTATGTTCTTCACCATAACTCCCCTCCAAATTGAGCTAGGAACTTGAAATCAGAAATGTACATTTAGTAGGCGCTCTAGATGTGCTTTTCGGGGGACTGGACTTTTCGGTTCCATTAGGCCCCTTCACAGCCCCAAATATGTGGTTTTTTGGTCTTTTTTTTCTCATTTTTGGCTTTATTCTTCGCCATAACTCCCCTCCAAATTGAGCTAGGAACTTAAAATCAGAAATGTACATTAAGTAGGGGCTCTAGATGCGCCTTTTGGGGGACTGGACTTTTCGGTGTCATTGCATCCTCTCACAGCCCTGAATATATGATTTTTTGATTGATTTTTCCAATTTTTAAAGTTTGTTCCTCGTATAACTCCCCTCCAACCTACAAATTGAGCTAAGAACTTGAAATGAGGTATGTACATTCAGTAGAGGCTCTAGATGTGTCTTTTGGCAGACTGGACTTTTCAGTCCCATTTTGCCCCTTCACAGCCCCAAATATGTGGTTTTTTGGTCGTTTTTTCTTATTTTTTGACTTTGCTCTTCGCCATAACTCCCCTCCAAATTGAGCTAGGAACTTGAAATCAGGTATGTACATTTAGTAGGCGCTCTAGATGCGCCCTTCGGGGGACTGGACTTTTCGGTGTCATTGCATCCCCTCACAGCCCTGAATATATGATTTTTTGGTTGATTTTTCTAATTTTTAGAGTTTGTTCCTCGTATAACTCCCCTCCAAATTGGGCTAAGAGGTTGAAATTAGATATGTTCCGTTTGTCGGGACCCTTGATGTGCGTTTTTGTTTTTGTTTTTTTTTTTGATCCACCATAGAGCGCTTATAAACGGTATAGCTTAAATTTTTCCAAATTGTTTCTAAAAGTTGGTCCAGCCTTGTATAGGCAATCTCATAATTATACCAACTACCACCTACTGTTGATTGGCTTTTATATTACAAGTTTTAATTTAACAAGTTTCAAAACATTACGTACTCACTAGACCATTTATTAACGTAGGTACAAAGATAACGTAAATATCATTATCTTATCAATGAATGACTCACCTCGACGAAAGGGAATCCGAACAACAGTAGTTCATCGTAAACGAACAAATTATTGGAGTATCCAGGGTTATAAAATACGGCTAGTAAAGCGCAAGGGAAAATGAAGTAAATGATCCTGTAAAATATTTTTAATCGAATATAAATAAACTGAATTTCCTGTTGGATGATTTTGTATCAGGGTTATAGAGTCACGCAGATCGGTAGAACTGCTTACTTATTTCTTATCACTATTACTACGATATACCGGAGTATCTACGCTTAATTCACCCACCTTGAGGGATCTTCCTTTAAGCTAGATTCGTATTTGAATCTGTTGTAAATCAGGTATATTATCACATAAGAGCAAACCGTCAGCGTAACTCTCAGCACAATTTCGAACGCGTTCAAATAAATTACATCTCCGACGTAAGCTCCCACATATCGAGCTGTATACACGATCGCATATAGCACCTGCGATTTACCCGAAATACCTGTCTCACACACGCACACACACACACACAGAAAAACAAACAATAAGCGCTTCATTAGAACGATATAACGTACGTATTTATTATGAAATTTCACCATTATGATTATGAAACTGCCACCAAGTACCTGTTGTGTTATCTGCGTTCTACATTTGTAAGTACGTAGTGATAATATCATGTGAATGACTTACCTGTGCTTTTTTTCGACTCCCATATAACTGTTAGTAAGGATATTGTGGCTATTAAACGAAATACATCACCGGCACGTTTTAGAAGGATTACATCGTCGTATAAGTCCTGCATTGAACCTGGTCACATGAAAATTAATCTAGAATAAAAGTTAAACAGCGAATACCAAACTTACAAGTAAGCGAACAAATGAACACTGAACTGGTACTACAATCGTGAACTTACGTATGTGTTATCTTTATTTTATTGTAACGAAAGTAGCATCAAATTATCAACGAATTAAATTAATTTCAAATTTTATTTATGTATTTGCTTTTATCAGTTTCACGAAAGTCGAGTTGAACGCGGGGATTCGGCGAATAAATAATAACTCGCGTGACAAATTAATGACGATGAAAAAAAAAAAAAAAAACGAAACGAAACGAAACGAACCTACACGGTTTTGGGTTTTTNCGCGTGACAAATTAATGACGATAAAAAAAAAAAAAAAAAACGAAACGAAACGAAACGAACCTACACGGTTTTCGGTTTTTTGATATACATAAAATGGCAGTTGGTATGATGTTGATGGGTGGACGATATTTACCCACGTTTAAATTTAGAGTAACTAGCCATTTATTTATTATCTTTCTTGCTGCTTGATTACGATGTGCAACGTTTATGAACGAGGAGGTGCATCAAGTTGTCATTGAAAAGTCATATATATTGCCTGCTTTTTTTGCCGCCATTTGTTTGGAATTGATATGTGTTTTATACGTGGTGTTTCAAGGTAGAAGTAATGGATTTCAGCCAATGACTAGGCAGCACATACTGAGTACATGTATGTATGTTTGCCTATCCTCTGAGCCGCAGAGGCTGATCTAGTTTGATTCAAAAAAATTTTTTCCCCATTTCGTGTAAGTTTTTCAAACGAATGCAGCTCGAGAACCTAAATAGATAGAGATTTGGAATTTATTCGAGAAGAGAGAGAATTTTATCTAAATTACCATGGCGTGGTTAGTTTTTGAGATAGCAGATCAGAGAAGCAAGCAATAATTGTTAAAATAATGAAAAAAACGTGCACGAAACCTTCAATTTTCATAATTTTTGTAGAACTATTCAAAAGTTTGTTCTCATGATACATCAATTAAATTGATGTTATTGGAAGAGAAAAGCTTGTCCTTTTCAATGGCGTAAACCTCGTCTCTGTATCTTGCTTAGTATGAAAAATTATGAGCATTTGAATTATTAGCGATGCTTTTTCACCTGATTTTTGTGACATATTACAATCATAAGAATTGAGGATAGTAAAGGAAACCCCCAAAAGGCACATTTCGGGTCTTCACTGACTGTACATACCTAATTTCAAGTTCCTAGCGCAGTTTGGAGAGGGGGTTATGCGAGGAATAAATTCAAAAAAATAGAAAAAAGTGACCAAAAAACCACATATTTGGGACAGCGAGGGGGTGAAATGAGGCTGAAAAGTCAAGACTCCCGAAAGGCACATCCAAGGTCGCTACTGAATGTACATACCTAATTTCAAATTCCTAAACCTATTTGGAGGGGAGTTATGCGAGGAACAAACTCAAAAAATAGAAAAAAACTGACGAAAAAAACACATATTTGGGGTTGCGAAGAGGTGAAATGGGACTAAAAAGATGAGATTCACAAAAGACATATCTAGAACATCTACTGAATGTACATACCACATTTCAACTTCCTAGCTCATTTTGTTCGGGAGATGAGGGAGGAACAGCTTTTTTCAAGGTCCAAAAGGGGAAAACCCCTAATCCCCCCCCCCCTAATTGACCTAGGAGGTTGATTTTTGGATATGTTATACAACTTTGGATTCTCTATCGATTGACTTGAAAAGAAACAATTTTTGTGTTTTTGGGTCTTCAGCATTCCCTTCCCCAAAATGGGGCAAAACTGAATTTTGACCTAAGGTCATCCCCACTCATACATATCTAATTCGCCGCTAAACTGAGCCGATTGACCGCATTGGAGCGATTTTGGTCCGTATCAGAGAGAGTAAATGATTTTAATGTTTGGAAAAAAAAATAATAAAATGAAAATAAAAATCTGACATGGTCAAAAATGTTTCTTAATGGTTATCTTCGACCCCAAACGTGTTTTCTTTGGCACTCTCCTCCCCAACCTCCGTTGGTTGATAGACTGTAATGGCCTGGTTTTCATCGACAATATAACATAGAAAATCAGGCTAAAAAAGAGAAATACAATTTCAAAAAAGCTCAATTTTTTATTAATTTTGAAAATCTAAGTGCTCATTTTTTTCTAATTTCTAATACTTGTTCCTCGCATTACTTCCCTCCAAATTGGGCTTGGAAGTTGAAATTAAATATGTACGGTCAGTAAGGACCGTAGATGCGCTTTTTGGGGGTTTCGACTTTTTAGCCTCGTTGAACCCTTCCTACCTTCAATTCTCATGATTGTAATACATGTAACGAAAAACAGGCTCAAAACCTTTTTCTTCCAATAACATATTCAACAAAAGTGATAAAAATTGAAGGTTTTAGCGCGCATTTTTTACATTATTTTATGAACTGCTTGTTTCTCTGATCTGCTATTACAAAACCTAACCATCCCATGGTAATTTAGATGAAATTCTCTTTCTCCTCGAATAAATTCCAAATTTCTACCTATTTTTGTTCTCAAGCTACATTCGCTTAAAAAACTTACACGAAATCGGGAAAAAATTTTTTTGAATCAAAGTAAATCAACCCTTTTGGCTTAGAGGATAGGCAAGCATACATATGTAAACGCAGTATGTGTTGCCTAGTCATTTATTGAAATTCCTTACTTTTACCCTGAAACACTCTGCATACTATAGGGTTTGTAGATACGTGTCTGTTATTTTGAAGTCATACATTTGCAGGGTTCAAACATCTACCAAATTCCAATTTCCGAGCTCAATTTGGTGGGAAGATAGGGAAGGAAAAGCCATTTTTCATGGTCAAAAGGGTGGGTGAATTTTTCCTAATTAGCATTCAGGGTAGGAACCGTTCAACCGGACTGAAAAGTCAAAATCCCCAAAAGGCACATCAAGGATCCCTACAGATGGGACATTCCTAATTTCAACGTCTTAGGGGAGTTATGCGAGGGATAAACTCAAAAAATAAGAAAAAACGACCAAAAAGCCACATATTTGGGACTGTGAAGAGGTGAAATGGGGCTAAAAAGTCGAGATCCCTAAAAGGCATATCTAGAACTCCTACTAAATGTACCTACCAAATTTCAACTTCCTAGCTCATTGTGATTGGGGGGGGGGGGGGGGGGGTATGGGAGGAACAGCCTTTTTCAACGTCAAAAAGGAGAAAAACACTCAAATCTCTCCTCCTAATTCACTTAGGAGGTTGATTTTCAGATATGTTATACAACTTTGGAGTGTCTATTGATTGACTCAAAAAATGAAGGATTTTTGTGTGTTTGGCCCCTTAGCACCCCTTTCCCCAAAATGGGGCAAACTGAATTTTGACCCAAGATCATCCCCACTGATATACATCTAATCTGCCGCCAAAATGAGCCGGTTCAACGAATTGGAGCGTTTTTGGTCAGTATTGAGCAATGTAAATGATTTTTATGTTCGAGAAAAAATAAAATAAAATAATGATAAAAATTTAGAACTCTCTGTACGCAAAGAGTAAACATCGAAATAATATGTTTTGGCATTTTTTTTCTCATATTCTTAGCGAAATTGGTCAAGTTTCCTTTACTGTTAAGAGACAATTTTTTCACACTGACACTCAAATGTGATCCTTTTTTCTAACTTTAGAATTTCATAACTGCATAAGTTTGATTTCCTAAACAGTGCAACATCACTCTAAAACGACAACAGATTAATTTTCAATATAATTTACATGAAATTTAGGTCAACTAATTTTTCTCGACATTTCAACTTCAAATCCTATAATCAACCCGAGTAATGGTCAGCTAATTTTTTTCAACATTTCAATTTGAAACCGTGAAATCAATTCAGGATCAAGCTCAACTGTTGACGATGGCATTTCAGCTCAAAATCATAAAATCAATCCGAGGTCAAAGTCAACTATTGGCGGGTCAACTTTCTTTAATTTTTCTTAATATTTCAACTTAAAATCATGAAGTTAATCCAGGATCAAGGTCAACTGTTTATGGGTCTACTTTAAACATCTTTAATTTTCCTCCACATTTCAACTTGAATTTATAAAATCAACCGTGGCCAAGGTCAACTAATTTTCTTCAACATTTCAACTTGAAATCATAAAATCAATCCTTCATAAAATAAGTCCACTGACGTCACATCTCTAATTCTTCTCAACATTTCGACTTAAAATCATGAAATCAATCCTTCATAATATAAGTCTACCGATGTCATTCCAGGCCATAAAAATCTGTCTACTGATTGCCAGTCCAATGATGACGTCACGCTGTTGACGGTCTACTAATGTTATCACTAATGTTATCTAATGATGACGGTCAATTGTTGACGATTTTTTCAGAATGCACTATTAAACATTTTTCGATGTTTATATCTAAAATGGCCAAAAATTGTCTTAATGGTCTTCTAGGACCCCAAAAAAGATTTCGTTGGTTAACACCCCAAAAAGATTTCGTTGGTTAACACCCCCCCCCCCCCCGCCGCTGCCATTAGTCGACAGAATATAATTTTTTTATTTACAGATATCAGAAGACGAGTTTTTTTTTCACGAAAAAGCTTTCTTTCTACTTCCCGAAAAATGATATTTGAAATATTGAATCTCGCTGTGTGGTTCAATTTTCGATCAGTAAAATGCTAATGTCACCAAATTTCAGTTTAAAGTTATGAAATGGTATTTTTTTAAATTAAAAAATGGTAAATGTTGAAAAAAATTTGTTTGGAAGCGAATGTGTAAAGAGTAAAATTTCCAATCGATGATATGTCTTCAAATTTTCGTTAGGGTCCAGCGGTTCGCGAGCAGATCGATATCTTTTTGTATTTTCGTAAGGAAATATTAAATTTATTTTAAGCAACAGCACTCGATATTTTCCGATGTACTTTTGATCCGCAAACAATGTATATTTATATGTATTATTTTACGTGTATTTACTTTTTTTAAAAATTGATACCACTATACCACAGAAAATATATTAATTAAAAATACTTACGTATCAACCGGCCATCAATTATCGATAGTAAAATATGCATTTTATCTCACATAGGTATTTAAAAATTCATATGTTTTATGATTAGGACAATACCTTTACTCGACTATACCTATACACCCCACATAGGTGCAGTATAAGAATATTGTCAATTCATCGCAAACCTCGTACATTTTATCGAATTATGTTCAAGTGTTTGTGTTTCCTTATCACTAGGTGGATAGGCAAGGTAGGTAGGTAGGTAGGTAGGAGGTACCTTAGTACCGTGTACTGCGTTTATATACTTCATTACTTAGATACCTTTTGACTCAGCTTTAACCCAAAATAAATAGAATATAATATTTTCCAAGATAGCAGAGTACCGGTGGAGGTTGATAAAGTAGAGTAAATATTTGTACAATTTTTTTTTTTTTTTTTTTACAACATTAGTTATAACAACAACCGCGTCGGTATCTTATTAATTACTATAGGTAGAGTAGGATTTCGAAAATTCACCAGTACCTGCCCCAGGGTTACTGAAGAGCAAGACGTAGCCAATGACGATAGCGAAAATGAACCTAGAGACCTATCAATACAACATATATGACCATACAAGCTACCTTGTAGGGTACAAGGAGCCTGGCTGGCGATCACATATCAGTATGCCAGCCAGCCCACCAATACAGAAACAATAAGAAACTGATATAATCTTTTGTAATAATTGATTTTGTGACATATGGTCAATGAAAACTGGGCTGTTGCACAATACCGAGGGAAAGCGTCAATAAAATTCGTTTTACAGTCCTGGTAGACCATTTAGCCAATTTAGACCATTCTACGACGTTTGAAATATTCAATTACCTACTCGGCTCAATTAATAAACTCGAATTGGCGGATGATTAGATATGCATATATGAGTGGGGAATAACTGTGGGTCAAAATTCAATCGTGTACAAATTTAGGGGAGGGGCTGCGGGCGACTAAGATTGAAAAAGTTGTTCGTTTTTGTACCCATCGATGTAGAGCATCAAAAGCCGAACAGCATGCGCTCGAAAAATCAGCCTTTTATATCGATTAGGAGAGGAGTTATGAGGGTTTTCACCATTTTCGAATTTGAAAAAAGGCTTTTTAATTCATATCTTTTCTCAAAATTAAAGTAGGGGTTGGAATTTGGTATATAGATAGTATCAGTTCTAGATGTGCTTTTTGAGACTAGTGTTATTAACCAAAAAAAGGAGCCTATGCGGAAAAGTTGGGTGGCAAACTGGAATTTGTTATATCTATTGGTCCATTTTGGTGTCCTAAACATGAATCCGAAGAGTCCCCACTGGTGCCTCTCGAGCTTCCTCTGCTGTTGTGGATCTTAGCCTCAAAATCTGGTTTTCGGCCCATATTTTCCCAAATATTAATCCTAGTGCAAAAATGGGGTCTATTAAAGTACATCTACGTTAAATTTCCTGCGAAATGAGTCTTTAATGATATTTGTAAGCCCAAGGGAGGAGGTGGAGCTACAGTTAAGTAAAGAGAGGGCTCATATCCTATTTAAAAAAATTCACCTGAGTACTGTTTTAGTAATTGAAATTTTTCATTTGATAAGCCCAACAATGACCACCTCGGTTTGGGGAGGGGAGAGGAATACCGACAAAATCCGTTTTGAGGTTCTACAAGACTATTAAGACAAGTTTTGACTATTTGTGTGTTTTTTTTTTATTTCATACAGGGTGTTTCGTCTTGATAGTACCCCCTTCATATCACAAGTAGAGCAACACAATTTGAACTCATGTAGCATGGGTTGCCTATCCAAAACATTGCAAGGGGTTGTGCTATAGGCATTTCAATTTTTTAGTTTCAAAAAATTTGAAGCAATTTTTAAAAAATTCCAAATTAAGAACTAAAAATGGTAGAAATTTCCAGTTTACGCCAAAATGTCACAAATACAATGTAGTATTTCTGGTAAAAAAAATTAGGGTCATAGGCTGTGTAGTTCGTGAAATATTGAAAAATTGAAAAATTTTCTAAACTTTTATCCATAACTTTTTGAAAAGCTTTTCAAAAACTCAATTAAAAAAATTTTCTTAAAAGTGCCATGGTACCCTGCACCACTTGGCATAATTAAATTTTTCCCAGCTTGTTTAGATATGTTGGAAAAAAATTTTCATGGAAATAAAATTTCAACAAAAAGCTCTTTTTAATGAAAATATTCAATTGATTTAGATAAAAAATATCAAAATCGAGCAACTGTTTTAATAAAGGAACGTTTTTTGCCAAAATTTATTTTTCATCAAAATTTTTTGTTTAAAAAATGGGAAAAAATGCTAACAAAACAATTTTTTTTCAACATATCTAAACGAGTTGGGAAGAATTTAATTATACCAAGTGGCGGAAGGTACCTTGTTACTTTATGAAAAACTTTTCAATTAGGTACTTAAAACAGCTTTCTAAAAAGTTATGAACAAAAATTTAGAAAATTTTCAATTTTTTTAATCATTTTTTTGCATTAAATTTGTCCTATTTCACGAACCATACAATCTATGACCCCAATTCTCTTACCAGAAATACTGCATTTTATTTGCCACATTTTGGCGTAAACTGGAAATTTCTACCATTTTTAGTTCAGAAATTGGAATTTTTGAAAAATTGCTTCAAATTTCTTGAAGTTGAAATTCAAAGACCTGTAGCACATCCCCTGCGATGTTTTAGATAGTCAATCCATGCTACATGAGTCCAAATTGTGTTGCTCTACTTGTGATATGAAGGGGGTACTGTTGAGACAAAACATCCTGTATATTTTTCCCCCGAACATTAAAATCATTTACTCTGCTCGATACTGACCAAAATCGCTCCAATTAGGTCAATCGGCTCGGTCCGGCGGCAGATTAAATATAAACGAGTAGGAATTACCTTGGGTCAAAATTCAGTCTCGCCTTTTTTTGGGGGAGGGGGTGCTGAGGAGTCAAAACCATAAAAATTGCACTATTTTGAGCCAATTGATGAAAAATTAAAATTTGTATAACATATCTAATAATCAACCCCGTAGGTCTATTAGGAGGGAAGATATGAGGGGTTTCCCCCCATTTGACCTTGAAAAAGAGCTATTACTCCCCTATCTCCCCACTGAAATAAGTTAGGAAGTTGAAATTTGGTATGTACATTCAGTAGAGGCCCTAGATGTACTTCTTGGGGATCCCAACTTTTTATCTCCATTGCAGTCCCTCAAAGCCCCGGAAATGTGATTTTTTAGTTAGGTTTTCTCATTTTTTGAGTTTTTTGAGTTTGTTCTTCGTGTTACTCTCTTCCAAATAGAATTAGGAAGCTGGAATTTGGTATGTACATTTAGTAAGGACTCTTGATGTGCCTTTTAGGAGTCTGAACTTTTTAGCTCCGTTGCACCCCCCCCCCCCGCAGTCCCACAAATGCGGTTTTTTGGTCGTTTTTCCTCATCTTTTAAGTTTGTTCCTCTCATCAATCCCCTCCAAACTGAACTAGTGACTTGAAATTAGGTAGGTACATTCATTAGGACCCTAGAAGTGCCTTTTGGATGTTTTGACTTTTCAGCCCTATTGAACCTTTCCTATCCTTAATTCCCATGATTGTGATATGTTACGAAAATCAGGCTAAAAAAGCATCGCGAAAGGAAGCTTTTTTTTATTTTGTAAAATTGAAATTTCATTATTTAAAGTAAAATGTTTATATTTTATAATTTTTTTCCTACACAGATTTTTATCATTTAAATTTCCAATTTTATGAAATAAAATTTTTTTATTATATAATTTTTTTTTCCAACATATAGTCCGCTTACAAGATACTCAAGTGTCTCTAGTTTTATTGTGGTCTACCACTATGAAAAATTTGAAAAAAATTACTCGAACCCAAGATGAAACCGTGGACGATCTGGCATAGCATGGCTCAGAAGTGAGAATGAAGATAATGAGTATTCGATCTATATGATGTGATATCAATATTCATATCTTCGCTTGATTTTTTATTCTGGTAAAAAAAAAAAGATTCACTCTATCATACCTACCTCCCTATCCTTGTGCCGGAAATTATTTTCAATACAAGAATCTGCTATCGAAGTTTATCGTTTCGAATTAGTTTGCGTTTTTTTAATATTTTATATGCGCTGGAAAAGTTACGTAAAATTATTCTTACTAATTAAATTTAACGCGAAATAATCAATTATATAAGCATTTTTCAAATACACATATAAGGCCCTTTTCACACCTACCCGTTGGGTCGGGCCGACATCGGTTACCCAACCTCGATTACCCGTTTGAATGATGTATTTTTATGAGTGTTTTCACACGTTGCACAGTGGTCCTGGAGATTATCAAAACCGCTTGTAATTCAATAAGTAATTCAATTTTT
>FIZR01024540.1:0-55931 GCA_900060175.1 Ferrisia virgata | reverse complement strand
AAAAAAAAAAAAAAAAAAGGTTTTTTTTTGGGGGGGGGGGGGGGGGGGGGTTTAGTAATGGAGCTAAAAATTCGCAACCTTAATAACGCGTATCTAAGACTTCTGCTAAATCTGCGTATGATATTTCAACCACTTATCAGCTCAATATGAAGGTGAGAAATAAAATAGACGAATTCGAAAAATGTCAAAAACCACGTTGGAAAATTTGTTTTTGAGTTTGTAAGGAGGGGGGGGGGGGGTGTAGCGAGGTGCAATTGATCTGAAAATTCAGAAACCCTTAAAATACATATTTAAGTCCCTTACTAAAAATCTATACATTAAATTTCAACCTTCCAGATCAATGGTGGGGGGGGGAATATACAAAAGCAAATTTCTATAAATAATAAAAACCATATTATAGAAATTATTTTCCTAGTACTGTGGGGGGGGGGTGTAGCGAGGTGCAAATGAGCTGAAAATTCAGAAACCCTTGAAATACACGTTTAATTCCTTTACTAAATCTACATATTTACCAAATTTCAATCTCCCCACTCAACTCGGAGGGGGGGGGGAAATACCTGAAGAAAAAAATCGAAAATGACAAAAATCGCGTTAGAAATTAATTTTTGAGACTGTGAGGAGAGTTAGGGAAATGCAGTCGAGCTGAAAAATCAGAAAATCTTAAATCATGCATTTAAGGCCGTTACTCAATCTTTATCCCAAACTTCAACCTCCTGGCGTAATTGGGATGGGGAGAGAATATACAATAGAAAAATTGGAAAAATGACAAAAAAAAAAGACTAAAAACCCACTTTTTTGAGGACCCGTGGGGGGGGGTGAATAGATCAGAAAAGCCGAAACCCTTTTAAAATAAAAATTTAAGATCCTTACCGAATCTGTATATTAATTTCCAGCCGCCTAGCTCAATTAGGTGGAACATACGAGAAGAATAAGTTCGAAAAACTGCAAAAAAATACCCAAAAGCGTAGCTACTTTTTCGGGTGCGCAACGGAGGGGGAGTGCATTAAGCTGAACAATTTAAATACCCAAAAAAACGCATCTAGGATCGTTATTAAATTCACATGCCAAATTTCAACATCGTAGCTCAATTTGAAAGGGAGATAAACGTGAAACTGAATTTTTTCAGGGTCTAAAGAGAAGGGGGGAATCCTTATATCTTCCCTACTAATTGATGTGGTGGCTGATTTTTGAATATGTCGTACACATTCGGATTCGCTATTGATTGGTTTGAAAACGAACAATTTTTACAATTTTCGCCCCTCAGCACCCCCTCTACTCAAAATTCGGACTTGACTGAATCAGTGATCCTAGGTCTGTTGACCGAATTTGGAGTGATTTTCGTCCATATCAAGTCGAGTAATAAATGATTACTCGACTTGTGTAAAAAATGAATTTCTGATATGCTCGAAAATGATCTTATTGATTTGGATTTTGTTGATAGATATTTCTTCCTTCTCACCTCCCCCCCTTCCTCCCCACCTTCAATACGTGTTAGGTTGAGAGCAATTTTCGTCCATATCAAGTCGAGTAATAAATGATTACTGCCTTGTGTAAAAAATGAATTTCTGATATGCTCGAAAATGATCTTAATGATTTGGATTTTGTTGATACATATTTCTTCCTTCTCACCTTCCCCCCTTCCTCCCCACCTTCAATACGTGTTAGGTTGATAGGCTGTGATAGATTGGGGTTTTTCGACAATACGATAAACAAAATCCAGAGTATGGGAATTTGAACATGGAATCCAGAAAAATAATACCCTTAATCGCGTTCAGCTTCGAAATGAGTAAATTTCTAAACAAAAAAATGGCAATATATGGATTCTGCCTCAAGTCTCCTCGCACATGTCAATCTACCAATGCCCATACGAGTTTCACACACTTTTGCGAGCAGTTTATTGAACGTGAACTCAGGCGAGCGTATCTTTGAAATAGTTGGCGAAATGGAGAACCAGCATCACAATATGTTCGTAGGTAGTTATCCATCTACCTATCTATCTATCTATCTATCTATCTATCCGTTACATCTGAAGCATCATCGTGTTTTAATTGAACTCAAATGAATCAGCTATATTTCGCACGAGTCTACGTAGCTATTGTTTTGCTTTTTCGAGCAATTTTTCATTCATCGATTCGACATCTATCGGGTGCGTGCATTTACGTAGGATAATTATTACGTGTACTTCTCGTAATGAAAAATGTGTCTCGTTTATTTGGAATTTTTTTCACACATCATTTTAAATGATATTCGACTCGTTCGATGTACATAAATACGATAGTTTTTGTTTACTTTTTTCACCGTTGATCAGTGTGGAAAAATTACTCCTACGTTGCAACGATCGACCAAATAGAAGGGTGTAGATTGAGGCAACGTTATCATGCGAATGAGTAAACGACGAGCAAAGGGCGAAGGACGAGTTTAATCTTCTCGAAACCGAACCGGATGACTTTTGGTCATCGTAAGCGTACTGGTGCTGGTATTTCCTATAGCTGTGGTACTGTGTGGTAACTTGTAATAGGCATAGCCACACAGTGTACGAATAGATTGCGGAAGCCATACACCACACCACACCACACCTAAGGGTTACGCTTGCCGGCGGCGGCGGCCACTTTTCAGCACAGACTATCCTCAAACAATACTGTGAGCCATCACGTCAATCGGAAGTTGTACGTGAATTGTCTTATTACCCTATATCAGAGTATACGATTGTACCGTACCCGTACGTAACGTACGGGTACGGTACATCTACATACGCACGTACACAAAGTGTACCTAATAACGCGCTTTATCGTACACAGCGAGGAAGTAAAATTTTTTCCGAAAGGAAATTATTAATAATATTGTTAACAATACCGTATAGCACCGAATGAAAATTCGCCATTGCCCCTTACGTTTTTCTCTTTATTTTGACAAATAAGCGTGGGAGACTTCTTGCCCGGTAAACAAGGCCAAGTTGAAATTAACGTAATTAAATTAACTTAATTGCCCCAGCACGACAACGACGACAATGTTCCTCCTGCACTATACCGCACAATTATAAGTTTTTTTTTTTTTTTTGTTTTTTTTTTCTCCATAAGAAATATGTGTACAGTAATATCATCGTAGTATGCATGTACACAATTACACGTAGATACTTTTTGGTATTGTAAGAAGAAGAGGAAGAAAAAAAAAAAGAAGATGCGAAGAAAGAGAAAAAAAATTATTTTTAGAAATGAAACAAATGTCCGAAATTTCCGTTTGAGGACGCAGCTCGCGTAGCACATGGTGAGAATAAAATAATAAAAAAAAAAAAAAAAAAAAAACATTGCTATATTTTACAAGCATAAGCCTAAGCATGAAAAATACGTACAGTACATCTCGTGCTTCGTTCTAGGCACCTAGCTAAATGATTTTCGTGAGAAAAACTTTTGTCTGATGTGCCGGTGCATGCAGCCGCATTAAAAGGGCTCTAACGCATGCGTCCCAATTTCTTCTTCTTTATTTCCCTGACCTCCGTTATACGTATTCGGTATTGCCATTAACAGGCGTACTATATTTTTAAAAATAAACCGAGCAACAAGTTAGGCGTCGTTCGCGTTTAATATGGTAAATTTTTATCGTCGTATTTTTTCCTCCTAATACGTATACGAGCTTCTATCGTACCGTACCGGCCACCAGCAGCACGGCGAATACATATAAAATGGGGTAGATTTTCGGCGAAACGTTTTCCCTCCCCAGTACCCCTCGCCCGGACTACCTACGATGCTCGTTCGCAACGCATAACTAGTAATCTAATGATTATATTACGCTACTATTTACGGACGGTATTCGTTTTAGGCCCTTCGATTTATACGTTATGAGAGATGCGCTGGGTTTATCTAAGTAAAAGCGACTTTTTAGACTAATTTTAAGGGTCATATTGTCAATGAAAACTAGACTATTAGAGCCGGCGGGAGAGAGAGTATCGAAGAAATTCATTTTGGGGTCTTACGAGACCCTTGAAACCATTCAAACCATTTTTGGCCATGTTACATATTTATTCTTTTATTTTTTCCGCCGAAACTAAAAATCATTTGTTCTGCTCGATATCGAAAAAAATAGTTCAAATTTGGCTAGTAGGCTTGAATTGACGGTGGGCATAATCTCGGGTCAAAATTCACTTACAGCCCAATTTGGCGCAGGGCGGTGCTGAGAGGCTAAAATGTAAAATATTAACTCGTTTTTTAAATCACTCTATGAGGGAATCAAAAGTGGTATAACGGGTCCGAAAATCAGCCTCCTAGGTCTATTTGGAAGAGAGATACGAAAGTTTTTTGGAATTTTCAATTTACGATTTTTTTCTCCGAGTCATTGCTCGCTGGCATTTGAAAATCGTGTAAAAAAAAATTAAATTTCGAATATTTTAGCAAATTAAACGCGAAAGTGCTTAGATAGGTAGAATTTCACTCGCTGAACACGAATTTCAGGTTAGTTTTTTTATTCGAGTAGTTTGTGAGGTAACTAGAAGCACCTTGGTTGTATGTTTTATTTCAATGTGTAACGTATCTGTGACAAAATTACTCTTGTCCGAAAATTAAAACCATCATCATTCATTTTTTCACTCTAAGCATTTCATAAAAAATAATGTACCCCGCCTACTTACATATTTTTCTGAACAGTTATTCACCCTAAGTATTTTAACCAACTTAAAAGGCAAAAATCAATAATTTTTTTTAATTTTTTAATTACTCATTCATTATTTTTTTAATTTTTTTAATTTTTAATATTTTTTTATCTTTTTATTTTTCAGTTTATTTTTTATTTTATAATTGTTTTTTTTTAATTTTTTAAATTTTTAATATTTTTTTTTATTTTTTAATTCATTTTTTATTTTATAATTGTTTTTTTTTTAATTTTTTTCATTTCTTATTTTTTTTAATTTTTCAACGTTTTTTAATTTTTTTTAATTTTTTGATTTTTTAATTTCACTACTTTTGTAATTTTTATTTTTTTCATTTTAACTTTTTTCTATTTTCAATTTTTTGAGTTTTTGATCGAACACTTCAAATCAAAAACGTAACATTTTCAGGAAATGGCCTCCAGCTCTAAAACATATCCATGTCAATAAATGCACATAATCAAAAATTGCAATACTCGGGAAGGAGAAGGGGGGGGGGTGCTCTAACGTGCACTTCTGATTCATGATGGTTTAGTTGAACTCAAATTAATTTGATGGAATAAATCTCGAAATATCTTCATTTTTCAAGTTTTTTTTTTGCAATTTTTGCCATAACCCACCTCACAAAATGCAAAAATAACTATCCTGGGAATAAGTAGGTACCTGGGTACCTAGCCTATTCACTAAGACACAAATTTTCGAAAAAAAAAAAATTTCTTATATCTGTTTTGGTTTTTGTGTAATTAGGGTTAAAATTTTCTTTTCTTCATTTCTCCCCACCTATTGAGCAAAAAATTGTGAAAAAATTCTGGTATATAGCACCTTCCTCCTCCTACACATGGTTGGTTTCAATTTTCCAGCATAAACACACGTTTATGACTATTTTCAATAAGAAATACGCCTTTTTTCACAATATAGCGGTGGAGAGGGAGGGAAGAAGGGCAGGAGTAGTTCTTGCGCTCAAAAGTTTCATTGGGAGACCTTCACCAACGCTGCATGATAATTTTCAAGATTTGAGGGCAGCCCCAAATCACCTATATTGACTATACGTAGTCTTAGCTTTCCAAGCGAATTAAGAGCTGTACCCATGCGCAAGGAAGGGAGGTTGAGTCAAAATCCCTCCCATGGGCGAAAAAAAAGCAAATTTTCTAGAAGAATATTTGGTTATTAAGTCCAAATAATTGCATAAATTACTCGAGTATTTTTGAAAATGCGGTTTTCAATGATTAAAGGTACAATTTTTTTCAAAATTTCTGACAATTGAAATTCAGCTCTCAAACATTCTTCCCTCGAACTTATCCTGCGCACAGGCCTGACCCCCCCCCACCCCATCCCAACACTGACTCAGAAAAATCACTGCAGAGCACTGCTTTTTCTATTTTATGAATCAAAAAATTCACACGACTCGAATAATACCATTTTCACCCTTTCACACCGGATCATGCTCACTTTTATCATTTAGATCTATCACCAAATCTATGCAATTTACCGGCTCTCTCTTCTCCTCTCCCAACTGGCGTCATAACTTTCCAGCTACAATGCTGAAGAAGACTTTCTTTCTTAAAAATTACAAAAATATAAGATGCGATTAGCGCCAATCTACGTGTTGATCGTTGTGTGGGCGAAATTTTTTCTAGCTACGAAGGAAAAATAACATTTCCACTCGTCAACCGAGAGGGAACGTAAAATTAACTTTAGGTGCGCTATTTATACGTATTGGTTGGTTGGTGTACTCGAGTCGAATACAGCATATGGTAATGAGAAAGGAGGCGAACTATTAGTTCCTACTACACCTGGATTTTGTTGTTTCTTTATTAAATTTAGGGTTAAAATCACCCTAGTGGAACTTCATTTGCTTCAGTCCCAATATTGTCTATAAGGAAATCATTATCGCATCGCGTTTATGGACAACAAACAACCAGCAACAGTACGTTCGGCGTTACCCTCCGTACGTACCTTCACTTTGGCTTCGCCCACATCGCATCGCGTCCCTATAGACCACAGGGTACTTTACGTCGCCAGGAGATGGTGAAAATATTAACGTTGCTGGTTCTGCTCTTACAGCACTCGTAAGTACACGGATAACATGTGCATTGTGCATTATTGCGTGTTGCGTGTATATTTAAATAAACTTGGTGTAATCAGGTGTGTGTGTGTGTGTTTTTTTTTTACGTCAGGCTCGAAAAAACTAGCTGTTGCTTTTTCAGTGGGAAAATTTTTTCGCATCTTGGGTGTCTCGTTCAAGTGAACACGATTGACCGTTGATGTGAAAGGGGATGAAACGACGTAATCAACGGATATAATACAACATATATGTACGTATGGTACTACTAATTCATGAGAATTTCATTTTACCATATCTTATACCAAAAAAAGTGTATCGAGAACGTAAGAGCAACTGAGTAAATACATAGCCTATTTCAACGTGTACCAAGAACCATAACGTGTCTATTTTGTAGATAGGTTTGCAGACCTGTTGCCATCGATGTCTTGTAAACTTGCTCCAGCGCCAGGAGCAAAATGCAAACCAAAAAAAAAGACATTTGATAAGCATAATCTCTATCGACTTGTCGAAGAAAACCCCCTTAATCGCTGGGTAAAGCCCAACTACATTCCAGTATCTTACAAAGTAGATGCGCGTCAGGCTTGAGGAGGCTACCTCCACTTCTACCTCTTCCAACAACGTACACGGCCATCGTATTTATAATACATACACATACGAGCAGAAACAGGCGTATGTATTACAGAGAGATGTACCTAAATGAAACCACGACGTGACCAGGTACTTAGCAGGGCGAAATGAGTAGAACACACGCGTTCGTAACTACCGAAAGATACGCGACGAGTACCTGCAACTCATAAGAAAACGAAAAGACTCGAAATTACAATATTATAATGAAGGAGTAGGATAAAGCAAGTACCCCCTCTGCCCCTGGTGTGTGGCTGGTCGCTTTTGGACGAGTACTACGACGACGGTGGTTTACCGCAATAACAATAAAATTAACGCGGTTTCATGTTGCTCATCATAATGCTCATCCTGTTTTCTCATCTTTCCCATAAACTTATCGTCGTCTCTTTCCCTTTACCTCGTCTTTACGCCGTCCTTTATCTGGTCTCCTTGTTGTTCTATTGCCTTAACCTTCCATCCTTCCGGCTTCCTGATTAGCGAAACTTTTTATCGTGTATAGCTTGTGTTCGCCTGCCTGCGTCGCCCTGATGCGAGTCGAAACGAAATTCACATGAGCGCCTCTAGTATTTACAATATAATACTCGTATGTACATAGTCGCCTTTTTAATTGTCTCATAAACGGCACGGCCAACAGTTAATTTCACTCTACGTGTACCAGCCAAGTGGCATGGCATGGCATAGCATGGCACACCGTGTTTAAGCCACCTCATCTGTATATACCGTAGCTACTTTGGTATACTCTTGTACGACATTTTATTGGCGTTACGCGAATTACTTAATAGCTCTTAAATGATGGATGGAAACGTGGATAGCGCGAAACCGCGTGTTTCAAAATGTTTAACTCGTTCGAGAGGTCGTAGCCGGCAGCCGCGAGTCTGCAAACCTTAATTACTTCCACGTCGCCATGTTTCTTTTCTTTAGCACCCAATGCAACGTAATGCACCATTGACTACGGACGGGTACATGTGATGAAATTTTTTTGGAAGAATTGATCTACACTTCATTCGTGTTTCAGTCTGCACCAATGTTTACTTGAACCGAGATTTAAAATTTCTTTGCTACTATTCTCAG
Organism: Ferrisia virgata; assembly: GCA_900060175.1. Classification (NCBI taxonomy): domain Eukaryota; kingdom Metazoa; phylum Arthropoda; class Insecta; order Hemiptera; family Pseudococcidae; genus Ferrisia; species Ferrisia virgata. Next base: position 47,535 of record FIZR01024540.1, on the reverse strand, counting down.
CAACAGTGGCATGGCGTGAGGTAAAATTAATTGTAAACGATATAAATATTGAAAATTTTTCAATTTAAATTTCAACTCAATCTTAGTATAGCATTGAACCATTTATTAGTGCATAAGCAATTCGACGAATGCTTACATAAACCTGTATCCACCACTTGGCATCTTCCCACTCTCGTTCCTACTAACACTTGCCAGTATCTACGGAATCAATTTTGCTTCTGTTAAAATTTAATTAAATATTATATATTATTAACTGAGGTACCAAAATCAATAAGCATGATTTATTTTAAAAATGTGTTCAGAATTTCATTAGGTATATAAAAAATAATAGAAAAATTGGTTGTCGCATTGATCAAACTCGTGTTAGCGTAGAGTTGAACCGTTTATCGGTACATACGCATTTCGACGAATGCTTACACAAACATGTTTCCACCACTTAGCACATTCCCACTTTCGCTCCCACCAGCACCCGCCAGTACCTACAAATCTACAAGATATAAAAGTAGAGGGGGGCAATGTTTGCTATTCCGCGTTGTAAGCTAGACGTCTGTTGCTTACTACACGAACAGAATGAACAGACGAATTGTAATTATATTTGTAGCCTTTTACAGTATTGTTTTATATTTTTGAATTAATAAATATTAGCAGCAATTTTTCTCGGATTTTATAAGTGTAAGCATTGCTTACATTGCTTACATTGCTTACATTGCTTACATGGATGCCACACCACTGCTCAGCGATGGATCGTCGGAACTTGACCCAATCTAGAACTCATACCAAACCTATATGATGAATTCCAACCACCAGTGTCAATGTGACAAGGACACATGTATCTATATGGTTGGAAAGTTGAAAGCTCAAAATATACAATTAGCACTCTTACTAAATCTACGTACAAAATGTTTACCTTATAGCTGATTTTGATCGGATGAAATGAGAAGGAAAAACTCAAAAGACAACAAAAACTGCCCAAGGACTACTTTTTAAAGACTGCGAGAGGGTTCAGTGGAGCTGAAAATTTGAAGCCATCAAAAGGCACATCTAAAACCATTGCTAAATCTACGTACCAAATTTCAACCGCATAACTTCACTCGAAGGGAAGATATGCGAGAATCGGCCTTCATTCAAGTCCAAACAGGAGTAACCCATCGTGACCGTCCCATCAATTGACATAACAGACGGATTTTAGGACATGTTGTACAACTTTTGATTCTCTTTCTATTTGTTTGTATACGAACACTGGTGTTGCGATTTTAGCATCTCAACCTCCATCCCACAAATTTGGACATGACTGAATTTTGATCCAACGTTATACCCGTCAATTTATATCTAATCCACCTTCCCTCCTAATTCAAGCCTACGGGCCTAAATCTACCGATTTTGGCCGGTATCAAACAGAACTAATATCTGGCATGCCCACAAATGGTCTTGATAGTCTTGTCAGAATACCGAACCGGATTTTGTTGATTTCCCCCTTTACCCCTCATTCGTCATAGTGGCGTGATTTTCTACGTCATACTGTCAATGAAAACTAGGCTGTTACAGAGGAAGAGGAGTATAAGCGAAATCCGTTTTGAGAGATATTTATTTTCTTTTCCTCCTTATTCCTCTCACCAGACTAAAATCAATTATTCAGCTCGATAATCGCAAAACTTGTTCAAATCCGACCAATAGGCTTGGATTGGCGTCTGATTAGATATAAATGAGCAGCGATGACTTTGGGTCAAAATTCAGTCATGCCTAAATTTGGGGGAGGGGATGCCGAGGAGCTAAAATCGCAAAAATTGTTTGTATTTTGGTCCATCGATAGAAGATCCAACGTTGTATAGCATATCTAAAAATCAACCTCTTAGGACAATATTAGGAGGGCAAATGTGAGAACTCCCTCCTTCTTAACCTTGAAAAAGAAGCTATTTCTTACACATCTTCCATCACAACTGAGTTACTGAATTAAAATTTGATATGCATACTGGGGACAAGTTTCGGATGTGTTTTTTGGGGGGTTGACTTTTCAGTCCCATTGCACCCGCTGACAGCCCCACAGAAGTAATATTTTAGGCAATTTTTTTTACTTTTGAGTTTTTACTTCCCATATCTTCCATCCAAGTAGAGCTGAAAGGTTTAAATTTGTTATATAAATTCAGTGGATGTTCTGAATGTAACTGTTGGGTATTTCGACTTTCAGTCTTTGCCCCCCCTCCCATTCTAGCATCGAAAAATTAGTTTTACTAGCAATTTTCCTAACTTCTTGAGTTCGTCTTTCTCATATTTCTAATCCAACTTGAGCTGGAGGGTGAAAATTTGCTATGCAGAATTAGTGAAAGTTTTGGATGCGTCTTTGTGCTGTTTCTACTTTCAGCCTCGATTCCTCTCTCATAGCTTTAAAAAAGTAGTTTGTTGGATGAGTTTTCTCATCTTTCAAGTTTTTCTTCATCACATATTCTCCTGGAATTGAGGCGATGGTTTGGACCACTGATCGAATCTAAGAGATTTATTGTCGGTATCGAGCCAAGTAACAGATTTTACCAGTGAGGAGGAGGAAAATGATCTTACTGATCTTCTACGATCCGAAACGGATTTTTACGATGCTTCTTTCTTCCCGTGTCCCTCCTCTTACAAGAAAACCTCCTTTACTCTCGCGTTTCTCAATTAACTGGATTTTCCAGTATAAATACCTAAAGGTTGGCATTTTTTTTTCAAAAAAGGACGCGAAATTCGAATTTGAAATATTCTTACGTGTATACGAGTAACAAAGAAAACGCTATAAAGTTTGCAATTTCGAAACCGATTCTACAAATATCACACGAAATAAAATAAACATCCCTCGGAGTATAAGGAGACGCACAAAAGTGTAACGGACTTTCTCGAGAACCAGTAGATCTACTTACTTAAAGGAAGGTAGGTACCGTAGGTATAAGTAAGGTACATCGTATTTCGTATACGCGTTCGGTACCGCAATAAATAAGGGTGCGGTATAAATGAAAAGATCTGTTCAGAAAAAATCTTACACTACGTATATACTCGTACGACTGTAAACGGCTAACAGACTCTAAAAGAAGAAGAAGGGTCGTATTGAATGGTAGATAGAGGTAGAGGTAGAGGTAGAGGTACGTACGGTGAGGTTATACCAGTTTAAGAAGTCTCGCAAGGCGGTAGCTAAAGTCTTAAGTCATACGAGATAAATAGGGTTCTATTGTAAACGCACGCTCGTAAGAAGTCGCAAACGTCTTTGAGGGGAAAAGAAAGATAAAAAAAAAGCAGTCCAATGTCACACCTATGGTTTAAGAAAGACCGTTACAAAAGTCTTTTCAAAAAGCATCCAAGTACCACGCCCCGCCGCGTGCTCACTGTCTTACGTATTTACCTTCCTTTCTTTTTTCTCTTCTTGAAACTTCGTCCCCTTTGCTCTTTTTTTTTTTTTTTTTTCTTCGCAACTATACGTACCTATACCTGTATAATTTAAACGTCTATTAACGGTTTTCTTCCTCGTACGCTTACGCGATACCTTTCTTCTTCTTTCAAATACAAAAGCTGTACAGTATAATTGAACTAGACGCGAACCGGATTTAATTTTGATTCTTGAAACTTGACCAGTTTAACGCGTTACCTTACCTTACGTTACGATACATCTTACACGTAAATAAGTATAAGTACACACGTAATGTACGTATTGACTCGGTGTTGTAAACTTTTTCCCAAACAACTCGGTGGCACTGAAGTTTAGTTTTTGATTGGTTTACCGAGGCGTAAATAAAAATAACCAGCGTACGGAATGTTTCGAAATGAAAAGAAAAATCACTCGTTCTCGTATTATGTAGGTATATACCCAATTCATTTACAGACCGCGAACAGAAACGCATTAAAAGAGGAAAAAAAAACATGTACGTGTACGTACAAGAGAGTAATAAGTCAAGAATATTTTGCTCTATGCACGAAGAACGTTTTTCATAATTTCTCTGTACCAATTCTCACATGATAAGCAACGTTGTGGAAGAGAAAGAGAGAGAGAGAGAGAGAGCGAGCGAAAAAAAGGGGTATATAATCCGGAAATATTTACTATGTAAATGAAAAACTCTGCAAGAATCGACTCCTTTTTAATTTTGTTTTTCTCTCTTTTTTATTTTCTTTCTTTTTACATAGGTACCCCCGTTTCTCATTATAGCAATCTTAAATGCATTTCTGATACGCCTTTATCTTATGCATTTTTTACAATCTTGCATTTTTCGTTTGTTTTTTTCGCTTTTTAAGTATACCTACCTAGCTAGGGCTTTTCCTTTTTTTTTTTTTATTTTCCTTTCTTTTTCATATTTTTTTTTTTTCAGAGCTCCCCCTCGTTCGCGTACTATACCTACAACATCAGCATAATTATTCGATCAAGATAAATTTTAAATCGTCTTTTTTCACCGCGTGTAAAGCAGTTTTATGTCGTCGTATAGATAAAACGTAATTATAATACGAAATGAATTAATTATTTTCCTTTGAACGACGATGACGATGAAGACGACGCAGAATGAAAGGTACAGAGAGCCTCAGAGAGAGAGACAGACAGACAGAGTTAAACAACGTAACGAAGATCAGATTTCAATAAATGAAAAGTGGGCACGTAGAAGAAGTACATACAAATGTACGTGCTAGGTTAGGTATTGGTAAGCATAGTATAAAGCTGACGAACAAGCTAAAGCGCTCCGTCATTTATCTTTGTACGGAATTTTTCCAAGTATTTTTTTAGCCCGATTTTCTATATCATATTGCCAATGAAAACCGGGCTATTATAGACTGTCGACTTTGGTGAATGAGGGGGGAGAGGAAACAGGATCAACGAATTCTGTTTTGTGGCTCCAGAAAACCATTGAGATTATTTTTGGCCATATCACATATTTAATTCTTATTTACCTTTTTTTTTTATTTTTCTGCCCCAAAATTAAAAAAAATTGCTCAACTCGATATACATATTAAAAAAAAACAGTCAAATTTGGGCAGTGAGCTTAGTTTGGGGCTGGGTCGGATATTTTCGCGTGAGGTTGAAATTGAGTTAAAATTCAGTTATGCCCAAATTTGGTGAAAGGAATGCTGAGGGGCTAGAATGGCAAAAATTGTTCGTTTTTAAGCTAATCGATATAGAAAGAATGTAAAAATTAGCCTCCTCGGTCGTAGGAGGAGAGATGTCCAAATTTACTCCCTCTTGTCCTTTAAAACAGACTGTCTCGTGCATATCGCCTCTCCAAATAGAGTTGGCAGATTCAAATAGTAGAGGTCCTAGATGTACTTCTTGGGGGGTTCAACTTTTCAGACCCATTGCGCCTCCTCACAGCTCCGAGAAAATGTTTTTTGCGGGATTTCTTATTTTTTGAAACTGTGTCCCCAAATTTCTTTTTCAAATCAAGTTGGGAGGTTGAAGTTTGACATGTAGATTTGGTAAAGGTCTTGGACATGCGCTTTGTGAGTTTCTATTTTTAAGCCTCATCGTACCTCCTCACAACCACAAAGAAGTGATTTTTTGGGCAGTTTTTCTTATTTTTTGAGTTTAGCCCACGCATATGTCCACTCAAAATTGAGTTGGAAGATTGAAATTTGGCATATAGATTTGGTAGAGGTCCTAGATGTGTCTTTTGTGGGTTTCCAATTTTAAGCCTTATTGCACCCATTCATAATCCTGGAAAAGTAATTTTTTGGAAGGTTTTTATTATTTTTTGAGTTTGCCCCATATCTCCCTTCAAAATTGAGTTGGAAGGTTGAAATTTGGCATGAAGATTTGGCAGAGGTCTTAGATTTGTCTTTTATTGGTTTCCATTTCTAAAGCTTATTGTACCCCTTCACAGCCCTAAAAAAGTAATTTTTTGGAAGGTTTTTACCATTTTTTGAGTTTGCCCCATATCTCCCTTCAAAATTGAGTTGGAAGGTTGAAATTTGGCATGAAGATTTGGCAGAGGTCTTAGATTTGTCTTTTGTTGGTTTCCATTTTTAAACTTATTGTACCCCTTCACAGCCCTGAAAAAGTAATTTTTTGGATGGCTTTTATTATTTTTTGAGTTTGCCCCATGCATATCTCCCTTTAAAATTGAGTTGGAAGCTTGAAATTTGGCGTTAAGATGTGGCAGAGGTTTTAGATGTTTCTGTTGGAGATTCGAACTTTTTTGCTTAATTGTACCTCCTCACAGCCACAAAGTGATTTTTTGCGCGGTTTTTCTTATTTTTGAGTTTGTTCCACGCATATCTCCCTTCCAAATTGGACCAGAGGTTTGACATTTGACATGCACATTTGGCAGAGGTTCTAGTTGTTCGCTTTTTGAAGGTTTCAACTTTTCAGTCTCATTACATCCCCTCACAGCCTCAAAAAAGTTATTCCCTTTCTAATTGAATTAGGAAGTCGAAATTTGGCAGGCAGATTTGCTAGAAATCCTGGATGTGTCTTTTAGGAGTTTCAGCCATTCACTCCAATATCTATTTGTATTCTTACCACGGAGCAATAAATAAAAAACATCACAGAACGGTTTTTTCTTCTTCAAGAAATGGATAACTTTCCTATCCCTTTTGCTACTTGAAAATCAGGCTCAAAAAGCAACGCATTGCGACGCTTTTTTTCTTTTTTTACTTCAACGCAATCTTCGTCGTTATCATTGCAGTACCTCCCTAATGACAAAGTAAGCGACTATTATTGCAAAAAAAAAAAAAAACAACCTCAGCCAATTATTAAAAATCACGCTACCGCATGGCGTACATAAATGTACCTACACCTACTTAAAAAAAAAAAAAAAAAATCGTGCAACGTTGCTCGATTTTCCTATAAAACACGATATAAATTACGTAGCTAGCTGGTACGTCTACGTATACAGCCGATCGTCGTCGTATAGGTATATGCATAGGTACGTGAGGCAATTAGGCGAATAACAGAGAAAAAAAATTACCATAGAGTGTAACACAACAAAAACACTCCCACTGTTACTTGTATCCGCCTGCTATTGTCCAATGAGCTGCATTATTCTCGGAGGCGATTTGTAAAAGATGGCAATTTCCCTAGGTTGAAAATTTTCCTTTTTCCACGCGCACGATACGATGGCCATGCCATAAGTGTACACACACACAGAGAGGGCACTACCGGAAAACGTCGGTGCGCGGATTCAAGGACCAATGATCACATAGGTAATCTGGCCCATGTTTCGAGTACCGAGTCAGCGCGTAATCATCTATCGAGATCGACAATTGTTCTCTGGAATTTTTTTAATCCATCCGGTCCGCTAACGTTTTCCGTTCTTTATGGGATAAACCTCTCAATCTGGGCGACGATTTCCTCTGTATTTTCATCGCTACCACCGCCACCGTCGTCTCTGTGTATACGAAAAGTTCCGTACTGTGTACGTATTTTGTGAAAGGTCATCTACTTTATAGCCGCGTCCTCGATTCTCCCCGGATGGTACCTACGCCTACTAGATCAATGTATGGTGTACCTGACGTGTATATGGTTTTTTTTTCTATTTTTATTTTTTTATTTTTTTATTTTTTTGTTCTGTACGTGTACGTGGTAGCCGAATGTCCATATGCATGTACATTTTACCTACCTCCATTTCAATATATATTATTCTACACATATATATCGATGTACTTAATGAGTATCGCGTTTAATGCTACGGAAGTTGATTACGACGTAATTTAGTGATAGACTGATATTTCCTTAGTATAGGCTTAGGCTTATACAGGTAGAATACCTCCACCACCATCGTCGTCGTCGTCGCCGTCGTCACCATTACACACACACACACACACACATACGTATGCTGAATACAATACAATCGAGATATTCCGGATATTTGAATAATCCATTATGTGCAACAAGAAAATTCCCATTTTCATTTTACGTTCACGTATGTCTAATTTAATTAAGCATACACCAACGCGTCATAGATTCGTGTTACTTTTCAAGAGGTAAATGATGAATCTAACGTCATCCGTACGAAGTTCTCGTTGGTTCAGGTATTTCGAAATCAACGTTCAAAGCTTTCGAAAAACTTGAGTAAATTACAACTCGTAAGAGGATTATCGGTAAGAAAAATTGATGCGCATATTTTCCAATTCAATTCATAATTGTTGCCAGGGGGGGGGGTACAGTTCGCGAGATAATAGGAATTTTCGTATTTTCAATATGACTAAAAAAAATGAGCAAAATTGATCTCGAATCACAAAAAATTACAAATATTAACACGACACTTCTTTTTTACAGTCTCAAAAGGGGCAAAAAATATTAAAACTACGAAAAAAGTAACTCGAAAGGGCTTGAAATGTTTCTAATTTACAAGTCTCAAAGTACCTTTTACGAAAAAAAATTACTTCTTGGTACACTAACTTCGAACGAAAATTCGAAACAAGGACGAAAAATATTTTCACAATCATTTATTTATCATTCGGAAAAATTCGTTAAATATCTAACCCCCCCCCCCACCTTTTCCACTAAAATCGTAACGTATTTGGGAAAATTTTGGAAGTTATTTGAATTTAACGTGAAAAAAAAAATAGAATCGAAAGAGTGAATTTAAAATTCTTGCACCGTAGGAATTGTTTATTTTGTTGTTATTCAACGATCTTTGCCATGTTTTAGATGAATTTTCAAAATTTTCAATACTTCAGTCCATTTTTAGTAAATTTTCTGCACTTTTGGCTATTTTTTGTCAATTTTTTCGGTCTGTTTTCAATAATTTTTTTATGGTTTTTACACATCATTTTTTTTACTATACTTTTTAACGAATTTTGATAATTTTTTTTGAATATTTATTTTTGCCAATTTTTGACGGATATTTGCCATTTATCCTAATTAATTAGACGATTTTTCAATTTTTTTCAACATGAATATTTTATAAATTTTTGGCAAATTCTTGGCATTTTTCACTTTTTACTATTTTTGTTTCGTTTTTCGGTCACTTTTCATCAATTTTTCAAGAATTACACCCATATTTAAAAATTTTTGTTTTTTTTTTTTAACATTTTTTGTTCAATTTTCGATAATTTTTGTGTGATTTCTTTGAGTTTTTGTCAGTTTTTTCGATAATTTTTGTAAATTTTCATTTTTTTCAACATTTTAATATTCAACTTTTTTATCATTTTTCAGTGATTTTTTTTACGCTTTTGTCAATTTTTTCAATAATATTTTACGATTTTAACTCATATTTCGAATAAATTTTCATCATTTTCAACACTTTTTTGTCAATTTCGGCCATGTTTCATATATTTTTATTGCGTTTTCATTTTCATGATTTTCGACACATTTCGTTCATTTTTTGGTCATGTTTCAGTAATTTTTTGAGTTTTTGTCAATTTTTTCGATGTTTTGAGTAAATTTTTCATTTTTTCAAAAATTTTTGGCCACTTTTCGCTTTTTTTTCATGCATAGTTTTCAATAATTATTTGCAATTTTAGTTGATATTTCAGAAAAAATTTAATATTTTTTTCAATATTACTCGTAAATCTTTTGCATTTTTTTGTAATTTCGTTAAGATTTTTGATGAATTTTTCAATTTTTTTAACATGGATTTGTGTTAGGACTGGGGATCGTTTTCTGAAAACGTGACGCTTTTGATGTCACGTTTTTGATCAAAAAAGATGATCATGAATGATTTTTACACTGGGTATTAAATTGTTGACATGGATATTTCTATTCAAAAAAATTTTTAATTAATAAAAATTAAATAATAAAAAAATTAAAAAAAATTAAAACTCAAGAAAAATTAAATACCAAGAAGTGTTAAAAAATAAAAAATTAAAAAATTAAAAAAGGGAGAAAATTGAAAAATAAAAAAATTAAATAAAGAAAATTAAACAAAATAAAAATATGTAAAAATGTTAAAAAGAAGTAGTAGATTAGATACTCTTTGCACGGAAAGTTTAAACATAGAAAAAAAGTGTAAGTTTTGATATTTTACATGCAGTTGGTACAATTTTCTTCTCCGGTTTTGACATGAATATGTCTCATGGCTGGAGGGGGGGGGGGTCATTTTCTGAAAATATTACGTTTTTGATGTTATGATTTTGATTTTTGCTTTGAAGTTTATTGTCAAAGACTCGCAGTGAAAGATGATCGTGAATGTTTTTTGCTCAATACTCATGTATTAAAATGTTGACATGGATATGTTACATATCCATGATCTAGAATTTTTGCCTAAATTTTTTTCTCATATTTATTTATTTTAGTTTTTTTTTTAGTACTTCATGAATTTTGATCAATTTTCAGGATTTGTACACACTTTTATTTTAAAATATTCGCCTCTTTTTTGAGACAGTCTTGCTTGGTGTATTTTTTGCGCTAAGCTCGATTTTATGATCAAAATTTCTCCATTATAAATAGATTTTGTCACCAAAAAAAAAAAAATAAAAATAATAACAAAAATTCGAACAATTCTATTTTGAAAATTCCCGTCAACTGGGCAGGAGGCTAACGATAGTTTATTTCGATTTAGAAATCTGTTACATTTATTCTACGCCTGTTTACATAATCAATTGGTGTAGCTCGAGGGTGGTGAAAACTTGTAACAAAACTTGTGTACGTACAAAATAATAATTACTTTCCTACTATTAATTAACTTTTCCACATTCCATCAAGTACATATTGTAAATAAACAGGATCCAACATCGATTCGAAACAGCAAGTTGCATATTTCACCCGAGCACAGCACTACAAAACGAGAAGCTCAATCAAGCGAACGAGCAGTTGAAAACAAAAAGAAAGAAATGAAGGGAAAAAGACCCATAAGCGCTGTAACGCTACTTGGACTTTATCTCAACGTGAAAAATGTTGCGGTACCGACTCCACATGTATAGGTACCTACCTACCTACCTACCTATCTATCTACGAACAGTGCACATTTTCGCATTGCAACGAAAGACAAAAGCGCGACGACGTGAAATTTTCTTCGAAAAATATCCTCATTATACGTGGTCTATCTTTTTCAATGATCCGGAAGTTAAGAACTAGGCGAACAATTTGCCGATAAAATGAATGAAGCGTGAGTCTGTGTTTCGCTGTACTATGTATGTACTGTACCTACAGCAGCCCTCTTAGTGTGATGAAAAAGCAAAAAGAAAAAAAAAATATACAACTTAAAAGACGTATAAAACATAATACAGGAGTGAAGACTTGATATGGAGAAGATAGGACACATTGTATTTTTTCTTCTGTTTAAAAATCATACACCTTCCTCTTCTCTATATTTCGCCTTGAGGAAGTATCTATTGTGTGTTCACTATGCTGGCATATCCTCTCTCTTATTTACTACGCTATACGTACGTCTACCAATGTATGGTAGGTAGGTAGGTAGGTAGGTAGGTAGGTAGGTATATGTATACCTAAGTACACAGTACACACATATACGCTTGTAATAGTAATATAGAGAGTGAGAGATACCTGTTTTTTTTTGTTTTTGCTTTTTTTTTTTTTTTTTTTTTTTTTTTTTTTTTTTTTTACTTCTTCTCTTTTCTTTTTTTTTTTAACTCGCAACTCAACTTTTCAAACAACTGAATGAAATTCTCGCTGAATACCGGAAAACAGAGGAAAAAAACTAATACCAACAGAAACATTAATGTTTTCGTTCATTCTTACCATAGATACCTACTAATTAAGATTCTTTTGAAGTTGATCTACAGCACATAGACTTACATATTACGTATTAGGTACGTACTCACTCTCTCTATGCGCTGTTTTTTTCTCTCTTGTTCTTTCATTTCAATGTGATAACGACCACCAAAAAAGTACACAAGCTCTACCATGTTGCTACGTCAGCAAATATTTTCACACTTATAAAGGATAGTGTAGGTAAGTCGAATCCCTTGGAAACTTGAACGTATATAAGCAAGTACCTCTCTCTTTACCCAGCACCTACGAAATATACGTTATGAAGTTGTGTCAGTTTGATGACTTATTAGCTTTTGCAACGAAACACGCTACGTAGGTATCGAGATCGATTAACGGATCTCGTAACGAAATTTTAACAGTCGTTTGTACCATTTATATTTGTATGATTTGTCGGCGTCATCTAATAATTTGATATAGCTACGTGTATGGGAATGGGCATGGGCACGCGCCTACACAGACGAGCAATAAAAAACTAGGTAAACTTATTATTCGATTGAATACCATATGGTTTTTGATACGTCAGTAGCATATACCTACGTACAATGTACATACACACACACACACACACACACACACCCTTCATATGTACAATAAAATATCTGCCTATACCTACCTATTACCTGCAACACATACTCTAAAAGACAATCAAAAAGTTAACGTGTGATATACCCGTTTTTTTTTTAAGATAAAGTCGAGCGTTCTCCTTCTCTCTTTCTCTATTTATAGTAATTTATTATAGCGGCTGTTACATTCAACCACGTACACGAATATTATAACTACGTATGTGTCTGACGCCGGTCACGCCAATTAGTTACAAACGGTCGAATACGTGTAAATATACCTAACATTATGGAAACATTTAGACCTTACAGGCACCTACGTAGCGTAGCTTAGGTATCTGCTGGAGAAAACGCGTATGTACACGTATCTAAAGCTGTTTGTATTTGGACGACTTATGCTATCAAACCGCTATCATACCCAGGCACACGACATCGACACTCCACAGAATAGAACCGCTGATAAACGAACAACTTGCCAAAAGGTGTTTTATTATTGTCACCTCTCATCGATACCAACAGCAGTTGTTTACACCGTTAAGAAAAAAGCTGAGATAGCACGATACAGACGTCTAAGAATTTTTGTCTTTTAATCGTTAACTTTTTCACCTGGCTTAAATGAGAAAAAAACATCGCAGTACATCGCTTTTCAATCCTTAGGTACATATTGAAATGAATATCTGAAACTTCGAAAAAGCATCTTTAGGACAGTCACTAAATCAACGTACCGAATTTCAAACCATCTCCCCCCCCCCCTCAACCGACTTAAAACCCTCAAAATACACGTTTAGGTCCCCTACTAAATCTACATACGATATTTTAACATAAAATGCAGAAATTATTGATAATTATCCTTTGTTGCCAGTTTTTGATCAAAAACTTCAATTTAAAAACGTTTACTCTTCTCTTCATTCCATTTTAACATTTTATTTTATTATTTCGTTGCAAAATGAAAATTATATGATCAACTAACATTAAAAATGTTTTCATCAAAAACTTCTTTTTTATTTCCTAGTTTTTTAGTTTAAAATTTTTTTAATTTTTATTAATTTATTTTATTTCTTTTATCTTTTTACTTTTTTTCAAGTTTTGCAAGTTTTTTATTTTTTATTTTTTTTATATATCTTTTAACGTGCCATGTACAGGAGCTTAGCCTGGAGGCACGGTCGAAAGGTTTTATTTTTTTTATTATTTTTTTTTGTATTCTTCAACTTTTTATTTTTTTAATACTAAATTTTTTATTTTTTAATTTTTCTTATTTTTAAATTTCTTTATGTTTTTTTTTTCATTTTTTTGACATGGATATATCTTAGGGCTTGGGGTTGTTCTGTAAAAGTGCTACATTTTCGGTGTAATTTTTGGATTTTTGGATTTCATGTTAAAATGTTAACATGGATATGTCTTAAGGGTGGGAAAGTTTGATAAAACTCACAATGAAAAATGATTATGGATGATTTTTGGACTTTATGTTGAAATGTCCAAGTTGAGTATTTGATTTTTAATTTGAAGTTTTTGATCAAAAATTCGACATGAAAGATGATTATAAAAGATTTTTGCATTTCATGTTAAAATGTTGAAACTTGTGATAAACGATGATTAAGTATGAACGATTTTTGTACTTTATGTTGAAATGTTGACATGGATAAGGCTTTGAATTTCATGTTAAAATGCCCAAGTTGAATAAATGTAAAAAAAAATAGAAAGATAAAAGAATATAAAAATTAAAAAATAGAAAAAAAAAATTAAAGATTACCATGAGTGACTTTTGTACTTTATGTTGAAATGTTCACATGAATATGTCTTTGCACTTCATGTTAAAATATCCAAGTGGAATAAGTGTGAAAAAAATATAAAAATAAAATAATATAAAAATTAAAGAATAGAAAAAAAAAAGAGAAAAACGTTAAAGATTATTATGAGTGACTGTTGTACTTCATGTTGAAATGTTGACATGGATATGTCTTCACACTTCATGTTAAAATGTCCAAGTTGAATAAATATGAAAAAAAAGGTGGAAAAATGAAAGAATATAAAAATTAAAAAATATAAAAAAATAGAGAAAAAAATTAAAGATTATTATGAGTGACTTTTGCACTTTAAGTTGAAATGTTGACATGGATGTGTAACACTTTTTTTCTTTTTTATAAAAAAATAATGAATGATTTCTGCACTTTATGTTGAAAATATCAAAGTTGAATAATTGTGAAAAACTATTGGTGCATTAGTGAGGTACATTGTGGATGAAATATCAAGTGTGAACTGAAACTAAGAAGAGTAACGGTTGATTTTATGATTTCATTTTAATTTCAAATAGACGAGTAGTGCAAAAGTCATTCATAATTATCTTGAATCGTGAATTTTTGATCAAAAATCAAAAACATTACATCAAAAAAGTCACGTTTTCAGAAAATAGCTCTCAGAACCACATCTAGAGCCTTTGAGGGAGGCCATTCGGCTGAAAAGTCAAAATCTCCAAAACGCAGATGCAGGACTTGTAATACTTCTTCACATCAAATTTCAATCCCTTACCTCAATTTGGAGGAGACCTGTTTTCAAGGTCAAAAAGTGGGGAAATCTCCATACCTCTGCTCCTAATTGACCTAAGGAGCTAATTTTTGGATATGTTATACAACTTTGGGTTGTCTATTGATTGGTTTAAAAAAAACAATTTTCGTCATTTTAGCTCTTCAGCACCCCCTCCCCAAAATTTAGGCATAACTTAATTTTGACCCAAAATCATTCCTACTCGAAAATATTACATTCGCTGCTAATGTAATCCTATTGTTTAAATTTGAATGATCTTGGTCAATACGGAGCCGAGCAAATGATTTTAGTTGGAATGAACGAATTATACATCTGACATTGCCAAAAATAGTCTCAGTGGTTTCCTAGAATCCGAAACGAGGTACGTTGATACCCCCCCCCCTCCCACACACACATACGGCCCGGTAAAATCGTCGTAATTTGCTAATCTGCGATAGCCAGTATGACACAAACAAACCTGGTTAAGAACGTAGGAGTACTTCAATTTTTTTCTCGTTTATTCATATTCAATAACGATTGAAAAAATATTAATAAAAAAAATAACACGAGCGTTACAAATTGATCGTCAAAATGTTTATACGAGGATCACATAAGTAAGCAGATACACCTTTCAAAAATCTGATAGATAACGAAAAAAAAAAACAGAATGTACTAACGATGTACGATTTTAAGTACCTAGATTTAAAGATTTAAACAATGATGAATTGACTTTACACGATAAATATACGAGTGAAAAGTCAAGACGCGTGTCACCTTTGTCACAATCGTAAGTATACGCAGAAGGTAATATCGGTGCTCGAATGATTGTGTACTCGATACAAATATAAAAGACATGCCACAAAATGCCAGTCGACAATTCACGTTTACGAATGCTACTTATAATTATAGAATCATTGAGAAGTAACAATCGAAGGGGTGGAAATGATAAAAGTTGAGAAAATTATCAACCATCTATAAACCTGCTGGGAGAACAAAAAGAAACGAAAGAGAAATCTAAGCATATGGGTGATTATCGATTGTTAAAAAGGGGGGGTGGTAGTTGGTATAGGTAGAGGTACCTTCATGTACTAAATAGTCGTATATATCGGCTACACTTGGAGGGTACAAATCCCATAATCAGAGAATTTTGCTTTTGTACGTTTGGTGGTGAAAAACCAAATAGTAGATCTTACACGGCTTTAAGCTGAAGAAGAGAGGGGTCGACATCGACGAAACCATCGAATCAACGATCTATGTGTGTAGCTTGGAATCGGGTACATCTCGGTACGTATCTACCTACCTTCCTACCTACTCGTTGCAATACAAGGGACGGCAGTGATGATGACGATGATGATGATGATGATGATGATGGTAACGACGACGACGACGACGACGACGACGACGCCGAGACCGATACAATAAGCAAGAGAAAAAGGAACAGCTGCACGAATTCGACGTTAGGCTCGGGCAAGTGATCGGAATATCGTATGTACGACCGTCGTCGTACACAGGAGGTAAGGTGGATGTTCGTGGAGAGCTGAAGCAAAAGCAAATGCGCTGTGCTGCTTAAAACTTGCCAAAAACTCATCTTTATACGTATTAACAAAAGAAAAAGGGTCGTTGCACATTGTACCCCTTTTTATTTTTCAAAGTAACCCTTGATGTAATTGTTACACTCCTCGTCCTGCTGCTCTATCTTACCATAAAGGCGCGTATTCGTAAAGTTTTATCGATTCTTCGCCGCCATCTATAGTCCTCCTAGTCCTAGTCCTGTTCCTCACCTATTTCAATACAAAGAAAATGAAAATAGAAAAAATTTAGGTACCATTCGTCGTCTACGACCCTAACTAGTTTTCCAACTTGAATGAATATTACTATGACGGACGTGCCGTGCCGCGCCGCGCCGCCTCTCCGATCCCTTTTCGTACCTACTCCATACTATTTTGCCATATAATCGTACCTTTTCCTCCCCTATCGCACCTATCGCTCACGTACTGTATAACACATACAAATGACGTCATACGACCATACTGTCCTACTAACTTATTTTTCGTTTGTAGTCTTTTTTCTTATACGATCAGCTAAACGAAAAGGTGAACGTCTCCTTCTATTCTATATATATATATATTTTCTTGTCTCTTTCTTCATTCATACTCGTTCGTACCTATGGGTACTTCTACTTAGTGGTACTACGTGTAGCTGAAGGTGTGTTTTACAACCTGACGATGCTTTGTCACCTGAATTATCACTCCTAAAAATGGCACCATAGCCTATCCGCATATTGTATTATTTTCTGTGCCAACGACCAAAACATCGCTTGTCCCAAAGGAGATGAAATTTTTTTCAGGCTAAGGGGGAAAATAGTTCACAATCGACGCACCGCGTGTTATTATTTTTAAGACCCTCGTTTTTCTCCGTTTTTTTTTTTTTTTTTTGAAAGCTGATCAAAACCTAACATTTGGCATCGTTGATGCGTCCTTATCGTATGGTGCGAATATTTTTAATCCCTGCGACGTTTTGCTTTTTTTCATACAAGTACGTAAGCCCTTAAAAAATACCATATTTATCAAATGAGACGCTTTTCGCCCGATTTATTCTAAACTGCAATGACGTCATCTATAATTGATCGATTTCTAAGATTGATATGTCGAGATAGCGATGATTACTTTTTTTCCATTTTTGTACGTTTTCAGCCGGATTCCCTTATGTTGTATATTGTCAACGAAAACCAGGATATTGGGAACCATCGACCTATGGCAGATTGAGCGGAGGGGGGGGGGTATTGACGAAATCCGTTTCGAGACCCTAAAAGGTCATTGAGACTATTTTTGACCGTACCAGGTAATAATTCCGTCAATTTTTTTATTCCCCCTCCCCCTCCAACGAAACTAAAAATCATTTTCCCATCTTGATATCGACTAAAATTGGCCAAATTCGGGCAGTAGGCTTATATTAGGAACAGATTTGATATTTTTGAGTAAGAATGATTTCCGGCCAAAATTCAGTTACGTTCAAATTTAGGGGTGGGGGTGATGAGTTGTAAAAATTGCGAAAAATGATTTTTTTTTGAGTCAATCGATAGAACATTTAAAGCGGTACAACATATCCAAAAATCAGCGTGTTAGTTCAATTAGTAGAGGAGATATGGGAGGTTTTCCTTTTTTTGACCTTGAAAATAGACTTCTTCGCCCATATCCCCTCTCCAAATTGAGGTAGAAAGTTAAAATTTGGCATACACATTTAGTAAGAGCCTTAGATGTGTATGTTGGAGGTCATCCCTATTATTCTGCCTAACAGACCTGAAAAAAAAGTGGGTTTTTGGACGGTTTTTCTTATTTTTGCAAGTATATTTAGTAAGGGTCCTAGATGTGCCACTCAGAATTTGCACAGGTACAAGCAGGTACAATGTTGTGGCGTAGTCGAGCCAAAAATGGCGATAAATCGTTCGAATAATCGAAAAAACCATGCCAAAAAATTCATCCAAGTTTTTCTATTAATAAGAATCAGTTATCACGTTGCTAATTAACACCTTATAATGAACAAAGCGATCCAAATGGCGAATAAATTATGCTGCGAAAAATGCCGTTCGCAAAAAGCGCAAAAGTGTTGAAAATATATGTAGGCGAATATGAATCTGAAGTAGAAGTATGTAGTATGTAGTATGTACTCTTTGTAGTACAATATAACAATGTGCGGTACACTTAGTGCCTTGCCTGGTATAAAAACAAGCTAGGTACGACCAATAAGCAAACTTATAGCAGCGAAGAGGGATGAAAAAGGGACAGCTGTATCTCGATGAACTCTGACTTCTCGGTGCACATAGTACAACCAAGGTACCTACCGTAGACCCATAAAGATCCGTTAAAGAGAGAGACAGATTTACTTGGTATTTGTTTGCGAGTCGCGGGGTCTGGGCGACTTACAATCGAGTATTTAACATCTCTTCTCATTTTTTTTTCCAGCTGTTCAAATTTAGGGCTAGGAGTTTCCAAGTGGGACTTGATCGGTCTGTCAAGTCGCGTGCTTACCACGCGCCATTTATAGGTACCTAGTGATCCTTTATATCGCCTTTTGCCTCTTATTTTCTTATTACTATTAGAGAAAATCGTCTGAAAATTGTGTCAATATCGATTCTCGTATTTTTTCATACTACAGCTGATTGGTACATATGTTTTTAAGTTTACAGAAAAGGTTTATACAACTTTAAAACATTTTGTTTAGCTTTCTAACGAAATGTTGGTGATATTTGGGAAGCACAAATTCGACTATAGATACCTACCGAAAACAAATCCGACTTCACTGTACTTGAATTTTTCAAATTTCTTGTAATTTAAAGGTCCCTTTCGAGCACAAGAGAGCTGAATCAAGAAAGTTTTCCAGCATTTTTCCATTCTTCATATGTTCAGCTGTGCATCGGGTAGTGAATATCGGAGGCTCAATGACCTCAAATTAGTAACAATCGTAATATCAATTCTTTTTTTCAGTTTTTCTTTCAATTGGGGGGGGGCAGATGGAAGCGTTCAGGAGGGTCGGATCAGAAAAGTAATCTAATAATCAAAATCAACGTCCTCTGATTAGAAATGACACAAGTCACCATTTCAGATCGTTTTGACATGGCCCTTTGAAAAACAAGGAAAATTACCAAAAAGTACTATTTTTCAAGGCTGTAAGAGGGGATAAGATGGCAAAACAATTTAAACCTGCAAAAGATATACCTAGGGTTCCTCCAAGGTAAATTTGATGTGGCAATTTATATGAAGTAATCAATTTGAAAATCTGCAAAACTCACCCCCAACAAACCCCCTTCTTTGTAGTTGTAACGGAGATTACTGAGGCTAAAAAATCATAACCTGTGAAAGGCACATGAATGTACGTGCCAAATTTCAGTCTTCTAACTCAACCGAGACAGAATTGTGGACAAACTGCACTTTTAAAGGTCTACTCCCCCCCCCACCGCCCCATAGGTTGACATAGTAAGTTGATTTCTGGACACGTTTTACAACTTTTAATTCTGTATCGATTGGCTAAAAAACAAAAAATTTTTCTTATTTTTGCCCGTCAGCATCTCCCCCCCCCCATTCCAAATTATTCAAGACCATCCTTTTGAGCGATTTGGGTTTATATTGAGCCAAGTAAGTGATAGAAATACAATAAATAGGAATCTAATGTACTCGAAAATATGTCTTAGGGCTGGGGTTATTTTCTGAAAACGTGGTGTTTTTGATGTTACGATTTCGATTTTTGATTAAAAACTCAAAAAATTTATAAAAGTAAAAAATTGGGAGAAAACTAAAATTAAAAAAAAATAAAAACATAAAAAAAATAATTAAAACTAAAAAAATAAAAAAAATGAATTAAAATGGATGTCTTAGGGCGGGAAGGGGGTCAATTTCTGAAAATGTAACGTAATTTTTATTTTGAAGTTTTTGATCAAAATCTCAAAAAATTGAAAAATATAAAAAGTTAGGATAAAAATAATAAAAAAAATAAAAAAAACTGAACAGTAGAAAAAATTAAGAAATGAAAAAAATAAAAAAAAAATTAAAACTGAAAAATATAAAAAACAAAGAAATAAAAAATTTGAAAAAATTAATTAAAATGGATGTCTTAGGGCGGGGTGGTGGTCGATTTCTGAAAATGTAACGTAATTTTTGATTTGAAATTTTTGATCAAAAACTCAAAAAATTGAAAAACCCAAAAAATAAAAATAAAAATGGTAAAAAGAATTTTTAAATGTAAAGATTTGAAAATTAAAAAATTTTTAAATAAACAAACGATGAATTTTTACGCCTTATGTTGAACCATTGGCAAGTTTGACATGGATATTTGGCGCTGGAGTCGTTTTTTGAAAACATGATGTTTTCGATGCTACCAAATATCAAAATGGAGTGGAGAGAAGAGTAAACGTTTTTGATGGAAAAATTCGCGATAAAAGATGATTATAAATGATTTTTACAAGTTATTTTGAAACGTTAACACGGATGTGTTACGTATCCATGATCTAAAATTTTTCTGTAAAAAGCAAAACTGTCTAAATTTTTTTTCTGAAGGTTTTTAACAAAAATTCAATACTTTCGGTACCTAATAAAACAAAAAAAAAAAAAAAAAAAAAAAAAAATCGCCACTCGATTTAACACCTTTTCAACTGAAATTAGCCTTATTTTTGTTCCATGTAACAGACCTTTGTGTATTTCTGGCGCACATAACAGGTACATCAATTTATATGCTATACCTTTTTTTATATTCAACCCTCCCCAAGACTGTACCAAGTCTGAATAAAGAATGCTATTAGAGCATATAAAAAGTCTTAATCTTGCAGGAAGAATTTTTCCGGTCTTTTAATCCGGTTTATACGAGTATAAGTACGAGTACTTGGATGAAAAATATACGTCATCGACTACGTATGCGTCTACGTCACATCTTACGTCATTGAAAAGAATACCCCCGCGCTATAGGTCAAAAGACGAAGACGTTATACTCAAAGTAAGTTCGTACTTTATTACATAAGACTGGCAGACAAAAGAAGAAGTCATACACGTAGTCGGTTGAGGGTGTGCCTAAATTATGTTTACGTTTGTATGAATTTCGGGTAGATGGATAGATGGATGGATGGATGGATGGCTGGCCGCTTGCTTTATTAAATACATACGAAACGACGAAGGAAGGAAGGAAGGAAGGAAGGAAGGTAGGTAGGTAGGTAGGTAGGTAGGTACATACAATGTACCCGTGCTGCGTGCACCTTTTGATTATTCATGGTACCGTTTGTCTTTACATTTTTGAAACATCTGGTTCTTAGGGGGTCGCGCACTCGTACTCTTGTAATAGAAGAACGACTTCGGTAAATACCTTCCGACATCGACAATAAAACCCTCGCTGGCAGCAACTTACCGATATATTCAGCAGAAAGAGCAGGAGGACGGGTTCGGCCTCTGCTTCTGGTACCTAGTATGTTTTAATTCATGCTGCATGGTTTCACGTACAGCCAGCGTGTACATAGCACATACATACACATACTTTACATGTACAAATGTACGTAGTACGTTACTTTTTATACGACGCCGTCGTTGAAGCGCATACGACAGAGTATATTACCCCCGACTTGAAGGCAAGAGGGATACCCGATTAATAGCTCTGCCTCTTACCCCGAACCAAACGTGTTTTTTTTTTCCTTTTCAATATTTCGTCCCGGTGCTCTTCTAAGTACACGACTCCCTTACAAAATTTTTCCTATAGCGTCGTAAAAACACCTTTCAATTTTTCGATACGTTTACGTACCTAGGATACGGTACACATACGCAGTACGCACGTGGTCGTGGTTTTCATCTTTGTCTCTCTGTCTTTTTCTACAATACCGCCTTGTTCCGAACTTCTTTTGTCATACGTATGTATATGTAAGGGGTGTGTTTGTGATTTGCTTAGGCTATATTTATACACCAAATTCGAGGGACAATAATGCTTTTTGCGTCGAAGACTATCGCGCGTATTATTGTAGGTACCTATCATGGAGACTTGTTTTGTTGCAAAAGCATGCACACGTACCCACTACCCACTACCCATTACCCACCTATGTACGTATGTATACCGTACACTATACCTATACCTAGTTTCTTTTGACCTGCTGATCGACTAATTATATAAGGCTTTTAGTATTCAATTGCAGAGCACGTGCCTACATCTATGGCCAGTTCAAAGGGTTGTCTTTGTTTGTAATTTTGGCGGCAAAGTGTAACTAAACGACTTCTCGAAGAACTGTAGGTCATATTGAGTCTTTCCTTTATCTCGCTATTCTTATTCTTTGTAAAAATATATTTACTCTTATGTAGTCGTATCAAATTGTAAAATATCTTCAATATTAATGCCAGACGAATACTAGTGAGTAAAACATATTCAGTATGAAAGGCAAGTGCGTAATCTGTAAATATGTTTTCTAAGCAAATTATCTTGCATACAAATGGTTCGTTTTTATACGAAGGTACAACGTATCAACCACTCGTATAGCTTTTTATTCGTATAAAGGAAGCGCAACGTCCTTACAAGGCTTACCCGCAAAGATATTGTTGTATAGGTATGTTAGGTCAGACACCTTAAGAAACAGATGTTCATTTCTTTACCATTTATTTATACCCTGTACTATTTGTGACGTATAAATACATAAGATGAATCAACCTACCTCAAGGATGTTGTGACGTCACCTAAATTCTTACGTCATTTCTTACGTGTATTACGAGATCGACTCTGTACAACATTTGTTCGTAAATAACACCTAGATTTTATCATCGTTAAATACCAAGACGTAAACATGCGCCGGGTGGGTAGCTGGGTACACTTACACAGACAATTAGACCAACTGGTTCCAGTTTAAGGATCATTTTAACGGACATCTAATATGCAGCCACGATTTCAAGGGGCGCAGGGTGGAGAGGAATGGTTTAGATTATTGCTATCATATGCACACATTATCATCTCGTCATTTTTTAAAGGAATGTTTTTTCGAAATGCACATTGAAACCGTTATTTGAAAATAGTTGTTTTCATATCAAATAAATCAAATAATTGAACAAATAAATAGATAAATAATGAAAATAAAAATAAAGCAACGCAATACGTTGCTAATGAATAGTTGAAAGCCCAAAGGCATATTTGGGATCCAAATTGCCTGGCTAAATTTGGAGAGGATATATGCGTGAAAAAAACTTATTTTACGCCTGCAAAGGGGTGTAATCGGACTGAAATAACGAAATCTTCAAAAGGCACACGTAGGACTTTTACTCGAACCACTTACCAAATTTTAGTCTTCTAGCTTAATTTAAAAAGATTTCATATAGTAAAAAAAAAAAAAAAACTCAACTTCCAAAATACATATCGAGAAGCTCTAATAAATCTACCCATCAAATTTCAACTTTCTGGCTCAATTTGGAGGGGAGATATGCGTGAAGAACAAACTTGAAAAATAAGAAAAACCAACGAAAACATCATTTATTCGGGACTGTGATGGGTTGTAATGTGGTTGAAAACTCTAAACTCCCAAAATGCAGATCTAGGACCCCTGCTACATGTACATGCCAAATTTCAGCGCTCTACCTCAATTTGGTGGGGAGATATGGATGAAAAAGCCTTTTTTTAAGGTCGAAGATAAAAAAAAACGTACATATCTCTCTTTCTAATTGATCTGGAGAAGTGATTTTTGAATATGTTATACAATTTTCGATTTTATATCTGCAGGCTTAAAAAGAACTGACTTTTGCCATTTTAGCCTATCCCCTAAATTTGGGCATAACGGTAATTTGACCCAGGGTCATCCTCACTTAAAAATATGAAATCCGCACTTAGTCTAAGCCTGTTGACCAAATCTGATCGATTTTGGTCGGTATTGAAGTGAATAAATAATTATTAGTTTCGGTAGGAGGGGAGGGGGCGGGGTAAAGTAAAATAAGCGGAATAAATATTTGGCACGGCTAAAAATGGTTTCAATAATCTTTTAGAACGCCCAAAACATATTTTGTTGACAATCATCTCTCCATCCGCCGAAGTTCAATAATCCGTAATGGTGTGGTTTTCATTGACAATGTGACGTAGAAAATCAGGCTAAAAAACCTGAAAAGCATAGATCTGACATGCCGAAAAATGTCTCGATAGCTCATCAAAAATTTTATTCAGAATTTCAAAACCGAACTAGGCCAAAAAAATTTTGAATTTGAAGGGCTTTCCAATACAGAAAATACATTCGTCATATTTCGTTCGACACGATAGATAGGTCTTATTTACTTTGTAGGTACAATTTAAACGGCTGCCATTTAAAGCAGAAACCAATTTGTCGTCTCTTTACAAATCAACCTTTTCTGGAAATAAAATTGAAAAACATCTCAGGAGACATACAGATCTACAGATATAGGCTCCTTTATAGTATGTAACTAATACCTATACATACTATAAAATGTAAGAAAATAGTCTGAAAGGTGCTGGATAAATAAAGCGCGATATAAATCTACGTCGAATCTCGAATGATAATTATTATCGAAACAATCGAATAAAGTACAAATCATCCCGCCTTCTTTACACCTAGCGAAATCCTTTTTTCAGCAACTCACCACGGTATACGGTACGTATACGACCTTTCCGCGAAGGAAGTAATATATTACGCATTGAAAGAAGAAAAACAACCTTATAAAAAGGTGTCGGGATTTTTCATTTATTTGTCATTTAGAGACGAGGTTCGCGTTAATACGAAGGCGAAAAAAGGCGGAAATATTTACACATACACGCGTAAAATGTAACCAAATTGACAAATTTTTACAACAAAAGTTAAAAGATTTATATACGACAAGCACCACACTCCACAATGACACGTGGTGAATAGCGAGACTAAATAGGCGAGTTGTTTGAAGAAGAAAAAAAAGTTGTTCATTTGATGTGATAGCACGATTTCGATTTCTGCACTCTTCTCATCCGAGAACTAGTTAGATTTTCGAACAAATACTCGCCGACATCTGGTAGGTATTTGGTTTTGTAGGCGGTTTTGTATGGTAAAATCAGCGTGTGCCTTTGAATGTGAATGGTATAACTATAGCACTAGCGTATAAGTACCTCGCGTAATGTGCCCAGATCTTTTGCAATTTGATATAATAAGATTTACTGCTTAAGTACTAGAAAAACCAATATCTCTATCACCTTTTGTATCTAATATGTTTACAAATCCGGACATAGTAGTAGTACCGACACTTTCTGAAATTATAACGAAATCAATAAAACGTTTTATATCCATTTTCAACTTCAGAACGTGTACGTTTAGACCTATCGGTGTATTTAAACGTATTCGTCTGAACACATGCCCTTTTTTTTTTTTTTTTTTTTTTTTTTTTTTGCCATACACTATCCATAAAAATCATACACGAAAAAAAAAGACCGGATGTGGCAAATTTTTCAAGTACGTTAGTTCTAAGAGAAGTACCCGCCGATATAAAGTGTATTTCATATACTTTTTATTTACCTTTTTCTAATAAACAGATGTAAGCAAATCTTGAAAAAGGTATACTTTGCGTAGGTACCTTCGATACACAGCATAAAAGGCAAATTTATCAAATAAATTTAAAGATGTTGCTAATAAGTAGCTATCATATTCTCGAGATATCAAACAAATTAGTAGACTCGCTTCAAAACATACTTCAAAAACCACACGCAAAATGGCAACAATAGAGCTATAAATTTGCAACAAGTAGATACGAGTGTAAGATATTGTTGCGGATAGTTCACAAGTTAACGGAACCATCATCTTAATCTTACGCCAACATCTTCCCCTTATTTCAAGAACAGATTTCGTCTTCGAAAGGTTTTTATTAAAAAGACTAAAGGAAATAACCCCGGTAACGTTTTTTTTGATCGAGGGTTAGATTCGTATCTAATCTTAAAACAAGGCTTATTAAATTAACCACGAGGGTACTTTTATATTTACTTCTGTCATCGAGGAGTATTTTCAGTTGTCAAACTGAGCATCATATGTTCTCTGAAGTCAACGAGCAATCAAATTCGTGAAACATGCGAATATCGACATGTAAGAGAGCGTACAATCGTACACGTACCGATTCAAATACCTGTTGCTTCTGTTGTTGAAGAAACGTACGCGGTTACACGAAATTCCTTCGACATTTAAAAAGAATAATAATTTCTTAAATGTCACCCTTTAAGCGTGAACAAGTATAATATCTTCAGCACGATTCTTATTACGAAGTAAGTATAAGAAAGTCGAAGTGAAACTCAAAGGTTAAAAAAAGGGAAGAATTATAAATCGTTGTTTTGATCATTTTCTGTTCGTATGTCAAAAACCAATATAGTCGTATGATTCGAATTATTGTATACGTTTCACAGTACCTAATAAAAAACAAAATAATAATTCTTAAGAGCCAATACGGAAAACAATAATAAATTAACCACACAACTTATAGGAAATGGTAGCCAGTCCGCAGGAAGTACCAGAGCACCCTTGTGTAGAAATGTAAGCAATTTTCAAACAGGAACAAAAATTTACGCTTCGGTAACCGTATGTAAAGGTTTCAAAAAGTGAGCGGAATTAATTACACGTGTTTTATGCATTATGATTTTCTACGGTGGTGTATCGGTGTGGTTATGTTTTTACAACGCAGGTACTTTCACTCAGGATTTTGATTTCTTCGAAGATAGTTGAAAAGAAGGTAAGAGTACTGGGGCACAGAACTAAACTTAATTACAATGCATCTATCCTTTTCTTATTTCAGCATTGTAGATGATAAGTTTCAGATATAACAGCATGAGTTGACATTTCATAGTTATATGTATATTCATTAGAAGATTACTTTCAACAAATATAAAAAAACAATTGCAATATCGTCATTCCGTATTCTGAGTGTAAATTTTTCTGATTGTAGCAGAAATAAACTACGACGTGTTTCAATTACTTCTGTGCTTGTCTCAATTGGTCTGAAAAGTCGAACAATGTTCAAGTGCAAAATGAAACATAATCGAGGCTAATTTTTTCAAAGGTTAATTACTTCTTACAAACTGATTTCTTATTAAATTTCAAAACTGTTTTCTGAAAAAAAATAATGATTAAAAATACTTAATAAAATAAAATTTAATCTAAATTAGTAAATTTCTAAGATTAATAATTCATAGATTTTCCAAATAAATAAAATTGTAAAAAGCTAAACTTCTGATCTACTTCCAATTCCAAAGTGAATAAATCACCGTGGATGAAAATACAACGTAACGGTAACGCATCAATAACGTGATCGATCGAATTGAATGAGCCGAAACGCAGATTTTCTATATTCTATAAATTGCAAATTTTATTTTTTTAATTTTGAAATTTTTAATTTTTATTAATTTATTTATTTTTTATCTAATTAAATTATCAATACATGTATTTTAAAAGTAAAATTAATTTTGAGTACTTGAAAAAATTTTTAATTATGTAATGTAACAACGTGACTGATTTGGGACTATCCCGAATCTGTGTGAATCTCTTACTTTTTAACCTCAATGTTAGTATTTGTGACACTCTTTCGGGAAAAAGAGTAACTGCTTATGACTCGCTCTATGAAAAAAGGATTAAGTGCCCATACCGTAAAACTCTTTTCGTTGAAGTGAGTCACAGCTAGATAATGATCTTTGTATAGAAAAGATCACATTTTTGTTTATTCGTCCTCCATTACTTTTCTTCTGATACTTTTTCTCAAAAAACACAAAATGCAGTTTTTTCTGTTTCTTGTTTCGCGATTTTAATGAATTAATTATCCGATTACATGATTAATACATATGTATTAGTATGGATATCGCTGTTGGCATTGCATTGTAATTGTGATAAATGAACGTTTTACTGTTCAGAATTCGATCAAACTTATCCCGTATGTTTAGTCTATGTTTAAACGACTCGTTACCTTTTCGGTCTTTTTATAGCGAACTATCGCCATGATTTCAAGTTAAATTTCGCGTTTTTTTACTTCTAAAGTACCGGAATCGTGTTTGTGGAAATGTGCATAGTGTATCTAGTGTAAATTGTACTTCTGAAATTGTGGAATTGCGTTATTCCGTTCACTCTTCCGTGAGAACAACAGAAGAAAAATCGGTATGTCCTGTCGTGTGATTTCACTCATCGTAAATTAAGTATACAAGTAAGGAGAATAATCAAATAAAACCGTATAGATAATTATTAATTTCTAATACAGATCGCATAATAAGTGCGCTGTACGTAGGTAAAGTTCATCTTATGTATTTACTTCAGATTTTCAAACACACAATCAATGACACGATAGCGACCACACATACGTAGTTATAGGTACTACGTAAACATCCCGAATTCATTAACGTTCGTAGACCACAAAAAGGAAGTCGTTTCGAAAAAAAAAACAATACCTCTTGGAAAAAAAAAAAAAAAACTACTCATCCTTGGAGTAAAAGAAATACGTTTCTAAGGAGCGGTACGCCATCGGAATACAATAAAGCCAAATGAGCAGACTTGTTTACAACAAGACACCTTTTTTTCACTTCACCAAATTGTTTCTTCGAAAAGAAACACTCGACAATCACACGCATCAATTAATTCGAACCATTACGCTAACAAATTACACGTGTTGATTGTACTGTAGATGGTGACGGTGGTCGTCATCGTAGCGCGAGACACGAAGGAAATGAAATCAACCCCTTCTAGTAATTTTCATTTTACGCGGTCGTATCGATGTAATTGAAAAATTTCTTCATATTTTGAATACTTTTTTTCTAGTTGGTCGACTCGCATGTAAAATTCATTTCCGCGGAGGTATCGTAATACGCATTATGGTCGACGAATTAACCCGAAAGCATGATATTAAAGGCTCGTGCCATTTCCTATACGTACAGAGTAGTACGAGTAATATCTACCTAATGTGTATATCGAAGTTGAAAAAAAAATGAAAATGAAAATAAAACACTAAACGAAACCGGTTATTAAATGTCTACGTTGGTGTATTTAACATGATGAGCGTGTAATTGCGTATAACTGTCGAAGTGTGTCAACATCATCCTGGTTATGATTTCCTGTCATGCGACCATCCCCCGTGCCCATGCAAATGATAACCGGGATCGGGATGAAAGATTTTTCACTTGAAAATAGAGTAATTACGCATATCTAGTAGCGCACCCATAAATCCTCTTATCCGCGTGTATCCTGTGTCGACAATAAATGTCCCGCAGCCGGAGATTGCTCGATGAAATTTTATTCTTCCTGTCGTTCTCGCGAAAAAAAAAAAAAAAAACAGTAATTAAATGGTCAAGTAAACCGAAGCGTTTATTGAATGCACACGCGTCGCACGTTTTCCATCGAAATTACAGGTACTTTGGTACCTGTATTTTTTATGCTTACATGTTGTGGAGTTCCTTTGTACACAAATGATTCATCATTTGTGTACGTATTGTTTTTTTATCCAACGTTAGAGGAATATTTTTCGAAAATACGCACACGATCCTTTGCACAGCTTACTCTGCGTGTATTATTCGTGCTTCGATGTATCTTGGTATAAATTTTAAAACCAAGTATATTACAGCTCCCTTTCAATCGACTCGTACGCGTATTAAAATACTATAGCCGATCGTATAACGAGAAAATAATTTCCTATAACGCGAAGCCTAACACACACAGTCAATTAAAGCGAATCAGAAGGTATTTTTATTATGTACCGAGTGACGGCTGTTGCTGAAGCACGCTCCTGCCTTGTATTACGAGTATTCGATACTTTTAAAAAGGTAGCGAAAACAAAACAAAAAAAAAAAACAACGTCGCCGCCCAAGATCGCTAAGTGAAAAATATAATGAGAGACCTATGGTCAATGATGACGACTACGACTACGACTACGATCATGATGATGATGATGATGATGAAGGAGAAAAAAAAGGGGCAGATGCAAGAGCGTTAAATGCGACCTGAAGTTGTGTATAATTTTATCGTACGCATGTACATGTAGGTATATGTACGAAAAAGCAGATGCAGCTATAAAACTTAAGGCGATGGTCTCCCTATGCGCTAATATGTTCGATATGCCAAAACCCGTTCACCCTCTCTGCACCCAAAGGGTTTATCAAGCGGTTCGCCTTCGCCTTTTTATTTTATTTTATTTTTTTTTTCATAACGCGCGCACGTTTCATATGTCTTCTATGTAACTCTTTCACCGCTCAGGTATATACGTATAAGAAAGGGAATGCGAAATTTAACTAAAAGTCGTATATGTATATATATGTGTATAATATCGCACGTATAAGGATGCTATTTTCTTTTCGTATCGCAAGACATCTGCATCGTTCGAATCATTTCTTTTTCTTGTGTCAATCGCTTTTTGCATAGATTTCTTTACGTTTCACCGGGCACCGGATCTATTCTATTCGCATCCTTTCGACCCAATTGTGAAATGTAAAAACATTGAGAAAGCAACGCGCAACCACGAAATCTAAGACATTTGCCATTGCCCAACGAAGAAGAAGAAGAAGAAGAAAAAAGTCGTCACCAATTGTTCGCTTTTGTAAATGTATACCTAAGTCGTACGTAAAGGTAGAGGATGGCAGAGAAGAGAAAAGCAACCGAAATGTATCGAATATACGTGGGAAAAAAAAACTCTCGGACGTGAACTTTGAAACTTCAACTAATAACGATGCCGCATGTACATTAATTTTACCGAGAAAAAAAGCTTCTTTTTTTGCTGTAAATTGCAACTTCGCAATTTTAATACTGCAAGAAAGAAAACAACCTAGGGAAAAGTTAAAACCTTTTCTGCTTTTACTTATCAAGCTACAATGGTCTTAAGATATACATTTTAATTAAAAAGTTTATTTGCGCAGCAAAAAAAAAAAAAAAATACCTCGTGACCATTGTGATTTTAATTACTTGCAAAATTAGGGTCCTTTCTACGTATACGTATGTACATGTCTGTGTCGTAGCTTACATTGTCGTCCGCGTGTATTTTCTTCAAACGTATACGGAAGCAGTTCTAATTATATGCGACTTAAAAAGAATTAAACTAAGACGTTTTCTTTTTTTCCTTTTCCTTTTTTTTTTTTTTTTCTAAACGGTACAAAAGATGAGACTACTGTAGGCTACTACATCGTTTGTAGGAGGTTTTGAAAAGCCAAGCCACCACAGTATGCAGTCATCCAGTTTCGAGATCGAGAGGGAAAAAAAAAAATCACTCCACGTTTCGAGCAATAAAACGTACAATAATTCGCGTCGACTAATGGAAAACACTAATTCTGTACAAAAATTAATACACACAGGTATAATATATATATGTGGAAAAAAGGTCGAGCAGCACCGTGCCAGGCCGATATAAAAAGCACGCGTGTAAGCAAATGAGGCATGTACTCGATTTTGCAAAATACAAAAACCATGAAGCCCGTGCTCGTGTCCCTGGTTTCTATTACGACCGTTGAAATTCGATATATTTCGTACGTATACGTAAAAGAAATTAATTTGCGGTCAGTTTGAGATTATCAAAAGATCCGCGACGAAAGAATAAACAAGGCTGGGAGATGAAGAAAGCCAGAACAATAAACCAAACGAAAACAATAATATAGAAAAAGGCGCGGTTTAACGTTTAAAAGGTAACATATGGTCAGTGCAGTCGATTTTTTTTTTTTTACTCGTACTCTCCCTTTCGTTCGATTTTTATCTCGCCAGTTTCTGTATAAGTATTTCAGCTCGGTTTCGCGTGTTTTTCACTTTTTCGGCTATTGCTCACGTATATATTAAATACGTCTAATTTTGGCGGCTGGATATTTATTGCGGGTGTATGCGGTGAAATTTTATACCGTTGAAGGACGACGAAAGACCAGTAGTCGTTTCAAGTTAATCGAATGAATTCGCATTTTGGCCCAGTGTTCGGTATTTTGATTTCGTTCGTTATTTTACTTATATAATACTTTTGCGTGATAACTTATTGTATGGTGGCTCAAAAGGAGGAATTAAAAGTAAAAAACATACCTTTATCGTTCGTAGTCGAAATTTGACGTATAGATTTAGTTAGGGGTCTTAAATGTGCCTTTTTCGAGGTTTAGATTTTTCAGCTTCATTGCACCTCCCTCCCTCTTCTCATGCCTTCTTCACTGCTCCGGAAGTTTTTTTTTTTTGTTGCAAGTTTTGCCTCTCACATATCACCTGTCCAAATAAAAGTTGGCCTCCGGTACTGACTGAAATTGCTCAAAATTTGTAGTTAGGCTTTGATTGACTATTTATTTTGGTTAAAAATTTAGCCACTTTTACATTGCGGGGAAAAATTCTCCGTGTCAACATTTTATAACGAAGTGCAGAAATCATTCGTAATCATCTTTTATCGCGAGTATTTAATCGAAAACTTGAATCAAAATCGTTTACTCTTCTCTTCACTCCATTTTAACGTTTGTTTGATGTTGATATTGTTTAGCAAAATAAAAATTATACGATCATCTATTATCACGAATTTTTGATCAAAAGCTTAAAATCAAAGATCAAAAACGGCCCTTCAAAAATATAACATCACAAACGTCTCGTTTTCAGAAAACGACCCCCAGCCCCAAAACACATTTTTTTATCTTCATTTTTTTTTATTTTTCAATTTTTTTACTTTTTTATTTTTTCATTTTTTTTGTTTTTTGATTTTTTGATTATTTTTATTTCAACTTTTTTCATTTTTCAATATTTACCGTTTTTAAATTTTTCAATTGTTTTAAATAGACAAAGGTTTTTAATCAAAAACATCACGTTTTCAGAAAATGACCTACAGCAATAGGACACATCCATGTCAAAAATTTTCATCACCTTTGATAAATATTCTATTGATTAAAAAATTTGATAACAAGCTCAAGGGAGACACAATGTGCAAAAAATTTCGAATTGAAGGCCAGTTTATGGAAAATTTAAAATTGTGTAGTTTGATTTCTTGCTGAAGTACACCTGAGAAGTTTCTACGAATATCTCTCAGTATAAGATAATGGATGTCAATTTTTCCAAATTAAACCTTATTTAGATCATTAAAACTTTTTTTTTTTTTTTTTTTTTTTACCGAAAACAAACATTATTTTATTCGCTCAAAATCGACTTTAATCGCTCAAATTCCACCACCAGGATTGCATTGGAAGCGGATTAAATTCATATCAGTGAAGAGACATTGGGTCAAAATTCAATCATGTCCAAATTAAGGGTGCGGGGGGAGGGGCAAAATCGCAAACAATTTTTGCATTTAAGTCAATCGATAGATAATCAAAAGTTACGTAAATCATATCCAAAAACCCAGCTGCATATGTCAAATAGAAATTTCTCCCATTTTTGACCTTGAAAAATGACCAGTTCCTCATCACATTGAGCTATAGTGATTGAAATTTGGCGTGTAGATTCGGTGAAGGCTTTAGATATGCTTTTTTTTTAGGCTTTTAGAATTTTTAATCTCATTTCACCCCGTCACAACCTTTGAAAA
The DNA here is from genome assembly GCA_900060175.1 of Ferrisia virgata. Lineage (NCBI taxonomy): Eukaryota > Metazoa > Arthropoda > Insecta > Hemiptera > Pseudococcidae > Ferrisia > Ferrisia virgata. Next base: position 13,900 of record FIZR01024540.1, on the reverse strand, counting down.
AGTAGTTTTTCGACCGGTTTTTGGCGATTTTCGAATTTGTCCTTTGAATATCGTCCCAACTAATTTAGTCGAGTGAGTGAAATTTCTTATCTAGGATTTAGTAGCGATCCTAATTATCCTGTTTTTCCGTATCAGGTTGCAAATAAAATCCAGGCTATTACCAAGCAGAACAGTGAACTCCGTTTTGAGATTCTAAAAAACCATTGAGACTATTTTTTGACCATGTCAGAAATTTATTCTTTTTAAAATTTTTTCGCCGCAAATTAAAAATCATTTGTTCGGCTCAAAACCGATCAAAATCGATTCAGTTTGGGTAGTTGGCTTAATTTCGCGACGGATTCGATATTTTTGACTGTGGATGACCTTGGGTCTAAATTCAGTCACGCCCAAATTTGGAGAATCGAGTGCTGAGGGATTGGAATATCAAAAATAGTTAATTTTCTAAACCAGTCGATAGAGAATCAAAATTTGTGTAACATATCTGAAAATTAGTCTCCTATGTTGGTAAATTAGAATGTAGAGATATCGGGGTTACGCCCCTTTTTGACTTTGAAAAAAGACTGTCACCCATATTTCCCCTTCAAATTGAGTTGAAAGATTGAAATTTATCGTGTAACTTCCGTAAGGTCCTTATCAGTCCCACTACACCCGCTCACAGCCTCTAAAAAGTGTTTTGTAGGGCAATTTTTCTGGCATATCTCCTCTTCAAATTGAGATAAGAAGTTGAAATTTGATTCGTAGATTTAGTAGGGGTCCCAGATGTGCTGTTCGAGGATTTCAGCTATTCGTTCCAATATGTATCTGTATCCCCCTATGTTGTAGATGAACAGTATAACACGTACAGAAAACATCGTACGAAATATTAACACGCCGATAGGCACGTAAATTAATAATATAAATAGTAAGGAATTAGCATCAAGATAGATAGAATTATACAGAATTATTTGGCGTTTATTATCCATTCATTGAATCGTTTTAAAAAATATAACTGCCTCAATAACGTAAAAGTGAATCGTTTTTACAAACGTGTACGCGAACCCGAAAAACCATACGACAATCTATCAACGTTCAAGAAAATACATCGCGGAACGCTTCATTTTATATTACGCGAATGATCCAGTTGACAAATCTTCTTTAATTTATAAAAATTAGAGGCAAAAAGATGAAGTAGAAGAACCCGCGTATCTTCACTATCTCAAGAAAATCAAACTCAAAAAGCATGGTACGAGCATTGTGATGTTTTTCTTTTCAATTTTGAAGGTAACATTGGTTGAAAAAAATTTTCGTTTTTCTAATTTTTCTTCAATTTTGTAACATCTACTTTGTAAAAAATGAAAGAAAAAAAAAAAAAAAAAACAGTTACACCATTTTATCGAGTCGTCGTATAGACTCTAATTACCAAAGCGAGCGAAGATTTAAAATTAAAACTATACGTAGGTAGGTACATATATATTTTGCATAAAAAAGAGGAAAATATATACGTAAAGATAATCTTTCTCAAATTATACTTGAGAAGTTCGCTAGAATTTTTAAGTCGCTTTCACGATATGAATTTAGCTCGAGTACATAGTAGAACAGAACGATGGGCGGAGATCTTGAGGACTCGTCGTCGAGGAGAAAAGAAATAAAGAAGGCGGCGAATCTATGGACGAGTGTCGAAGGGCAGGGGTTAGTACAGTGAATCGCGTATACAATATTATATATACATAACGCTGTGAGAACTGACTGAGTACAAGAGAAAGGCAGAGTGAGAGAGAGAGAGAGAGCGCAAGGAATAATACGTAGGTATATATATGTACGTATAAATATATATAGAATGAAAATCGGATATGCAAAAACAAAATGAATAACGTAGAAATGGGAGGGAGGAGAGGGGTTAGAGGAAGGGGGCGGGTAAAAAAAGGTTTTCAAAAAAGAGAGAGGAAAAAAAAAAGAAGCAGCACTCGAAAGACCTGCACAAGGAAAAATGAGGAAAAAAATTCACCGAAGAAGACGACTGAAAAGATAAAAGAATACCAACTTATCTTAAATATGTATCTTCAACATGTTTTAAAATGAAAGAGTTAATGAATTCCTAAGTTCAACATTGTAAATGTTCATTTCAAAAGATCGTCTTCGTCGAAGAACAAGCTTTTGCGCCGCTTCTCTCTGTCTATCTTTTTTTCTTTCTCGGTCTCTTTGTCTATAGCTCGTTGCGTTTCTGTCGTGGTTTCGCCGCCGACAAGATCGCTAGTACACGTTCTTTTAAATATACAAGTGGATACCTAACCCTTTTCCCAGTTCTTTGAACTTGGGCGTACTTCTTGATGAAAGCTCCAGCTCTTGGTGTACTCGTATAGCATTGGTAGGTAGGTAGGTAGGTTGGTAGGTATAGTAGTAGTAGGTACCAAACTGACGCGTATACGTATAGATAGATAGATAGATGTAAAGAGTGTATAGCCTCGTCGACGACACCATGCCATGCCATGCCATGCCATGCCATGTAAAAACGTTAAGTATTTTGAAAATTTCTAAATATTCGGCGACGGGCTCGATGGGATGGGGAGGTTTTTCGTCGCCTCGTCTGCACAGAATTTCTTTATACCGAGCATTGTGGATATACTTGTCGCTCGAAAACGGATTGTATAGCCTACGCATTTTCTTTACAGTACAGCTCGCTATATATAGGTGTATATATATGTATGTGTGTCTTTCGTTGAGTTTAATTACGCGTCTTGTACGCGATGTAGAATGCTTGTATCGAAAAATTAACGCGCAAAAGAAGCAGAAAAAGGAAGTGTAAGCTGGCGGTACGAAAGCGTTGGAAAAAAAAAAATATTAGGTACTCGTTATAAGAAGTCGATCGAGTATTGGTGAAATGTAAATTGTAGGTAGTACGCGGTTGGAGTGCGATTTACTTTCAACGAAAACTCGCATTCTCTTCCAATTTCGATATAAGTTTGGTAAATTCTTAGAGAAATCAAGTTAATTACTTTTGATAGAGTTAATTAAAGCGAACGAGAATTGTAAGGCGAAGTTTGTAATTAACAGTGTTGTAACTCTCAATCTCGCTGGCATGGTATTGCCCCCAGACCAGCTCTCTCTGTCACTCTGTCTCTCTGTCTCTCTCTCTGGCACCCGTCGCGGACGTCGTGTGTATTCGTGAATAGTGAAAGTTGCGCCATGGCACACGAAACAGGGGGTAGGTAAAGGTGCACCCGGCAAATGACCAAATAACTATGTTAACTCCAGTTCAGCAGCGTTTAAGTTTTGTGTTAGCGTGCGTTCGGGTGGTAAACGTTAAATCAATCAAAACGGCGTAAAATCTTACCACCGTTTGTTGCAGTTTTCTTCTTAGATAATATTTCCTAATACCGTTCTAAGAATAAGAAATGTTTTCCAATTACTCTAAATAAACCAAGCATTGGCTGGAGGTATTCCCCTAGCTCACCTCTGAAGCGTTCTCGAATGGTTGCCAATATTTGGAATTTTTCGTACTACCTAGGTCATTGCATCCTTAGAATGTTTTAATTAATTCTCCATCTTCCCAGAATTTTTGGTTTAGCTCTGTGATAACGAAACGTAGTTACCTAAGTATTTGATTTTTATACCAAGTTCTGCTTGTCGGACACGCAAACTCTATATCAAACAGCCCTCGTTCATCAAAATGATTTACAATCGATTTAGTCCTTTAATTTGCGTAGAAGTAACTTTGGCAAAGCGTGATTTAGGGCGAAAATTGATTTGGTTTATTTGAAAAAGAGGTAAGCAGCAACAAAAGGGGAATCTAAAAGACCTTGGAAATAAGTCGAACTTCATCTTGACTTTTATATAATTCGATTTCCATTCTAACGCAATTACAGGCCACCACCGTAAGCCCCTTCTTCGAAGACATTTTCTAGTCATTATCGCCAACACTGTTCACACTTCTACCCAGGGCGAAATTTTGTTTCATGCTGTAAAACGCGAAATGGCTTCCTCAATGACAACAACATTGATACGATTGTTCTAAAAGTGCTACAGGTTGGTTGGTACTGATACGATGGCTTGAATGGAAACTGCACTATGATTTCGGTTTGGTTTAAGCCTTGTGATTCAAATAGAGTATAGTGGAGAATACTGCCTATGATGACAGGCAAAAGGCAACAGGCTGCAGGCAAAATGATCACCATTGGCTGTTGAAAATTTTACGAGGTTTCAAAAATTTTAAACAGCCAATAGTGTGTAATGTGTACTTTTTCATATTCCAATAGGTTGTTCGTATTGATTCATGCCGATAGGTATGAACCTATCTATCGTTCGTCGGTATTTGACTAGTGTCTAGACCCTGAAACTGCTCGAATTCTTATCAGGTATTTTGGACGTTTGTTTACACTTTGGACTTGGCGTTTTTTTCGGTGTTTAACTACACTATGAACATTCGATCAATTTTTATTTTAATAATCCGAAATAATTGATTTGGAAAAGGGTTAGTTAGCCCTAAAATAAATTTAGATACAACGAAGAATCCAAAAACCATTGTACGTATATTTTACCTCTGTTTGTCGTATTATATTTCAAAAACTTAAATTCTATTTTTTCCTTCTTAGAATGTCAGTGTTATGTAATATTTGTGGAATTTCCTTACAAAAAAACATCCAATTTGAAATGCCATTTATCGAATATTCATCACTCATCATGAGGAGAAACTAAAAAAAACATGTGAAATTATTTCCCAAAGATAGAAAATTTCAACCATCTGGCTCAATTTGCTGAGGAGATATGATTTTTTCAAGGTCAGAAAAAAGGAAAAATCATCATATTTCTTCTCTTAATCGAAATGAAGGACTAATTTTTGAACTCTGTTGATTAGCTGAAAACAAAATAATAATAATTTTCGTGATTTTTGCCTCTTGTCGTTATCTCCCCCCCCCCCAAATTTGGACGTAATTGAATTTTGATGCATGGTTATCACCCTGATACATGTGATCTAGCGCTAATCCAAGCATGGTAACTGATTTTCATCGATTTTGGTTATGTTTCCAGTCTTTGACCTGAAAACAAAATGATTATTTCAGTGGCGTGTCCGAGAGAGAGAGTTTGAGGGGGGCATGAACCTCCCTCCCGTCCGCCTTTCAGAGTGAAAAATTTCAAAAACCTTTACGTTTGATGTCAACACAATTTGTTTTGGGATCCTGGACGACCATTCTGACCATTTTTGGCCATGTCCCGATATTTATTTTAATTGTTTATTCATCCGCCTTCTGTCTAAAGTTGAAAAACTATTTGCTCAGCTCGATACGGACCGAAATCAATTAAATTTGGGGAGTAAGCTTCAATTAGCGTACCGTTTGATATTCTGCAGTAGGGATGAACTCGGATCCAAATTTAGTTGTGCTCAAATTTAGAGTAGAGGGGGGGCGCTAAAATTTCAAAAAAATTTTATTTTTTGAGCTGATCAAAGACAATGCAAAGTTGTATAACATCCAAAAATCAACCTCTTGGGTCAATTAAGAGGGGAAAGGGGAGATATAAGGGTTTACCCCCCTGTTGATCTTGAAAAAAGGCTGTTCTTCCCTTATCTCTGCTCCAAATTGAACTAGAAAGTTGAAATTTGGTATGTAGATTTAGTACCAGTCCTAGATGTGCCTTTTGGCAGTATCGACTTTTTAACCCCATTGAACTCTTCTTACGAGGTTTTTTTTCAATTCACATAGAATTATAATATTTCACGAAAATCAAGCTGAAAGCGATGCCTTTTTTTTCTCAAAACTTCTGAAAATGCATTTTTTGATCGTTGAAAAAGTTCATTTTTTCAAAACTTTGCCCTTGTTTCACTCGGGCATAAGTATTAAAATTTTTTCAATAAATTCAGATCCCGCAAAAAGCCCACAGAAAAAGTGGAAATCTCTTTCTTTGAGGCAGTCCTGGCTACGCCACCGGATTATCTGACATGCTTAAAAATGGTTCTAATAGTCGTCCGTAGGATCCTGCAATATATTTCGTTTATATTCTCCTCTCCCCCTCCCCTCTCGCATCTACTGCCGGCGAATAGGCTGTAATAGTCTGACTTCTTCGGTACAATGTGGCGAAAAATTAGTCTATTAAATGATTAACGTGCTTGAAAATGGCTTTAGTGGATTTTATTCGATTTGATAGATCGGATTCTAGATGTTTCACTCGTTGTTTGCTTGTAGGATCAACAATTTTGTCTTCAAATTCGTATAGAAATTTTTCCGACCCAACAAGTGCCCAACTTGAATAATCTGTTCAGTATGATGCGCTTTCCTTTTCAGTAATATCTCTTTCACAAAGCGGGCAATCATCTGCTTTTTCTGGCACCTTTTAGGTTTGAAGTTGCTACCAACATTCGGGTACAAAACAACGGCGAATGTGCTGTTATTTATTGTGCCATCTGCAGTTGTATTGTGTACACACAAGTACTGTACTGTATTTGCATAAACCTGTATATAAATAGGTAGGTCTAGGTACGTGTATGTAGTGCCTAATATGTATGTGATAACCGATGAGAACTGGGAAAACTTTACCATGACCGCATTGCGAGTTTGCGACTCGACGACAAAATATAAAAATACGTTTTAATCGAAACGTACTCGTACCGTATATAAAATTTCGAGAGAGCTTAAGGCCACGATCGTATATGCCATTTTTCTCTCCTATGTATACTCTTACCTCCCACTACGCAACCGGTTTTTCTTTTCTGACTGCGAATAGAACATTAAGAAAGGAAAGGTAAGAGGTTACGCGTATTATTCGCTGTACTTGGCTGATGAGTGGCGGTGTCATCAGTTTCAGTACCATACACAATGAAAGTTAACGAGTCGGTATTACGAACAGAACGTACATATTATTGGTTATGTGCTGCGTAAACCGAATACGAAGGCTTCTTCGTCATTGGTCATTTTACTTTTAATTTTAATTTCTAATCCGGTTTCCTGGATGGCTGCCCGCCTATTATTACGCGACACCGACAAAACCAAAGTAACCTTGTTCTTACGTACCTCTCTCCCTCTACCTGCTGCTCTGTACTCGACGGTATACTGGTGAAATCTCCATTCTTCTGTGTTCTTCAAAATAGCTACAGTAATTATACAAACTGTATCGTTTTGTGCTAATGAAAGAAGCATTGTGTACATGAAAAGCCTCTTCCTCTCTCTCTCTATCTCTCTCTATCTGTGTGTTACCTACTCATTGCCACTGCATTATACGTACTACGGTGAAGTATGAACATTAAACAATGCTGGCACGCAAGACGAGAAACGTCGACATTTTCCTTTTTCATATCGCGAATAATTACTGCGTCGTCTTTGAAAATTTCACAAGACGATAGAAGGCGACAACGTAAATGCAACGCATTGTTTTACACACTTCTTTTTGTTTCTTTTTCTCTCACAGCTCGAGGCGATTTGCACGATGGCAGATTAAGCCCGCATCGATACTCGACACTGGTTCACTTTCGTATACACCGTACATATCTTAAGTAGCTAGTACGTACGTAGATGTGTACCTATGTAATTACACGTTTATCGCGACCACACCGATGTATCCAATATTTGGTTTTGTGTCCGTTCGTCCATTCGTCAAAGATGAGGGTGGCGAACTGCGCAAGATACGAAGGGTGAGAGAGGATGGTATAGAACCGGCGCCGGCGGCCACGAACGCGTGCCTAAAAATCTTTTTTCAAGGGTAACCCTCATCCCTGTTGTGCCCTCGCCACTAGAACTATAATAGTAGGTATACCAGACTTTAGACTTACGTCGTGTTACCCTTTTTCTTACGTTGGTACGCCAGCCTTTGGCTCGACAGAGTTGTTAAAATCGTGTTATTAATTTTGCCAAAATTGACGAATCGTCTTGAATTCGATTAAAAAAGCAATAACTGTCGACAACTGTATGCGTTAGGTAGGTAGGTAGGTAGGTAGGTAGGTAGGTAGGTGGTATCTCTCATCCGTCGTATTATACAGGCGTTTTTTCTTCCTTTTTTTCTTTTTTTTTTCTGTTTACCCTGCGACGTTTGCCTTGTCGTTGTATTCTTTTTGAAAATCTGCTACATGTGCGACCGTCGATCCGCCGATTCGCCGATTCGGCACCGATGCACGTTGAAGAAAAAGACGACGACGACGACGACGACGACGACGACGATTCGAGTCGAGACAAAACAGACGCGCAGCAGAGAGAGAGAGAGAGAGAGACAGATATAACATAATATTTAGTAGGTATATACATACCCTAACTACCAGACGAAAGTCTAAGGACACAAAAGCACGTAGTGAAAAAAAAAAAAAAAGAAAAAGCTGCGGAGAACCGACCTCTGTGTAAAGACAAAAGAATAAGGAGTATATAAGGGAAAGATTTGCTATAGAAAAGGTTCGTTGATACGAGAACTTGGAGCAGCGAGGATTTTATGAAGTGCATTAATTCATCAACGTAATGCTTTAGTGTCGATGATTTTTTTCTCTCTTTTCTTTCCTCTCGTACCTCAGCTCGTCCCCTCCCCCTCCGCCAGCTTTTTCGCTCCGCTCGTATACGTATATTCTCTCTTTCTCATTCTTTGGATCGCACTATCGTAAATGAGGTTTGTTGCTTTTGCAGTGCTGTAATATGTAAGAGAAGGTATATGCGACGACGACGACGACGACGACGTCGTCGACGATGACTAGGCTACGTGTTCCTCTTGCAAATATTTTCTCCTATAGCTTTTCTGCGCTCTTTTTCTTTTTTCTTTTTTTTTTCTCTCGCTCTGTTTTTTTCTTTTCGAACGCGCGCTTCGTATTCCTCTTGAGAATGTGTTAAGGCAGGGTTGCTTCTCGGTTCTCGCGAATACGTCTCCTCCATACCTCTCTCTAGCCCCCCCCCCTCCTTACCGTGTCTTCACCGTACTTGGAGTATCAGCGTTAAAAAACGCTTTTTCAATGGGCTAATTTTGTTTCGATGAACGCTACGACGTTTTATGTCCGGTAGCTTGTATATGTGCTTATTATACGGATGATATAAAGTTGAAAAAAATTTTCTATTTCTCGGATGAAGAGTTTTCTTATAAACGTGGGATGGATTTTTCACTGATATTACGAAGAGAAAAAAATTCGAATGCGACAATAAAACGAATTTCAGCCGCGTCATGAATTTAGGACAAAAAATTACTACAAATCGGCGTAAAATTTCAAAAATTTGCTTTTTAGTGTTGAAAAGAGCAAAATTTCATACCTCGTCTTTTTCAAATTTGCTGGAAAGTTGATGTCCTGTGGGGAGTTTCAGTTCTAGGGGTTTTTCCAAAAGTTGCACAGGGGGTAGTGAAAGGAAGTTGTGAAATGACGTCGAGGAAATGTAGTGAAAGTTTGGGGTTTGTAATTTGACCCCCCCCCCCACATAAATTTTAATTTACATGAAAAATCAGAGAAATATTTTTTTTTTGATTTTCTTGGTGCTAACGTTTCATAGACCACATGAGACCGAATAAAAACATCTCGCAATTTTTTTGGGGTTTTTAAGGTGTCCAAAATCATGTTTAAAATTGAAAAAAAATCGAATATTTCGAATTTTTTTAAATTAAAAAGACAGAAAAATAATACTTTCGCTTAATCACGTCGTAAGAAATGACGAGATTTCGTATTTTTACTTCATTACTTTGAAAAAATCTAAAACAATTGATCTTTTCCATTTTTAAACGAAATTTTGGAACCGCAGAAAAGCAAAAAATTTGCGAAAAGTTTTTTTTTTGGTCTCACGGTGTCCACTATGGCAGGTTAGCACCAAAAAAATCAAAAATAATTTTTCTTAGATTTTTTCTGTAAATTCTGTCATTTTATACTAAATGGGAGGGGAGGCGGGCTAAGGGTCAAGTTGGTGGAGACTCCTGACGTAATTTCGCAACCTTTTTTCACTACCCACTGTAACTTTGGAAAAAAAAATCTGAAATGAAATCTCCTATTATTGTCCACGGATCGGTTCAACGACGAATAATTTTTGATGTTTTTATTTTTCTACATTTGCTTCTCCTCCTCCTCCCCCACCACAATTATTTGAAAACCTTAAATTTTGATGCGAGGTTATTCTCACTATTTATTCACGATTCTTTCATCAAATCAAGCCTGCTAACCAGTTGATAAGTTTCGAATTCGGTTGAATTTATGAGAAAACCTGACATTCGTAAAAATTCGAGGTAAGGGCGAGTGTCAACCAAATGTGGTTTAGAATCTTAAAAGACCGTATACGCTTTTTCTGGACGCGAAGACCCTCGATGCGTAAAACTCATTTACTCGATTCGATACTAACGAAAATTATTAAACTTTGCTCGCCAAGGTTAGATCGGAAGGCACGAAAATCGCGAAGATTTGTCGTTTTCAAACCAATCGACAGAGAATTGAAAGTTGTCTGACGTGCCCCAAATTAAGCCACATAATTATTCTAATTAATACAGTGGGAGGTCTTCCCTTTTCATATTGAAAAAATGACATTCCTCGCATATCTCCCTCCAAATGCACTCTGCGCTAATTTTAGGTACTTAAATTCAAAAACAAAACAGTATTTTGTCTTCAATTCGAAATAAGATAGCTAGATTCGCCATGAAATTGAAAGTTAAATATTTGCGTAAAATTGTCGTGCGAAGTATCTACTACGATAGGCTGAATTTGGGGGGGGGGGTGTCATAATCCTTCAAAATAACCTCAAAGTAGTGTGGTAAAAATTGGCTGAAATTTGTTATGTATATTTAGTAGGAGTTTTGAATGTGTATTTTGTGAGTTTTAACTTTTCAGCTTCATTGCCCTTCCTCCTTCCCCCCTTTCCCCTTCCTTTTGCTAGATTTTTCTTATTTTTTGAGTTTGTTCCGCGCATATATCCCTTCCAAATTGAGCAAAAGAGTTGAAATTTTGCGTGTAACTTTGGTAAGAGTTCCAGACATGTCTATCACAGGTTTGCTCTTTACAACCCCATAAATGTGGTTTTTGGGTCAGGTTACGTTAAGTTTTTGCTCATATTATAAATTGTTTCTAGTAGAAGTGGGGGGGGGGTGGGGGTCTTTCTTGTGCCTTTTACAAGGTTTGATTTTGCAATTCTTTTGCACATTTGCACACCCCTACAAAAGTGGCTTTATGTTAGGTTAGGTTCAGTTTTTGGTGGTTTTTGAGTTTGTTATTTGTATATTGACTCTCTAAATTGAACTAGAAGCTTGAATAAAGGTTTGAGCTGTTCACTTCAAAATCGCCCCTCCCCCCCCTCTATAAGAATATCGCACCGCGGTGGTTTTGTTTGTATTTGGCGAATGGAACAATTAACGTGGTTTTAATGTTTAGCAAAAATTAGACCAAAAAAACAATGCATAACGATGCTGTTTTGGTTTTTTTTTTTTTAATTTTTTTATGCCATTTTGATGATTGATAATTTTTTTTTTGGCAATTTTTGCCATAATTTTCACCTTTTTTCTATCACCAATTTTCTGAATTTTTGTATTTCAGATTGACGTAATAATCGTCGAGATCTTTTTTTCTGGTTTTTAACCTTGTTTGTGAAATTTTTTGCTCATGATATCTTTTTCACAAAGATATACCGTTATTACATTTATTTAAAGAAAATACTTTTTTTTTTCAATTACCCAATAGCGTAGCGATTCTTCTTTTATAATTTATGCAATATTTTCATTTGACGATAAACATTGAGAGAAAAAAAAAAAATGGTTAATTACGTCGAAATAATAAATATTATAGGCCTATACCGTGATCTAATATGTGTAGTTCATTACGCTAAACAACAGTATTATTTGCATACGACAAACTCGAGTATTTCTTTTGTGTTGGATATTTTTTAAATAACTGTACCCTTTGCTAATAGCTCGGTATAGAAGAAGAAATTTTCACCAGAGTACAAGGCTGTTTTATTTCTTTGTCATTAATATACTCCTTACGTACTACGTGTAGCTATACCTATTACTCTTACTCATTCTTCATGTCGTACACATAAGTAGGCACAAAATATGTAGATTCAAGGCATTGGTGTGAGAGTAAGACGAGTATAAAACCGTCTCTCATCATCGTACGTATAGAAAAAAAAAAAAAAAAAAAAAAAAAAAAAAAAAAAAAAAAAAAAAAAAAAAAAAACGAAGAAAAAAACAAGACAAAGTGTGCAGGAATAAGTATGGTATACGGGTACATTTTCTTGCCGCTTTTTAAACCTCGCTTCTTGCCCGCTGTTTCCTTTAGCAAAGGGTTTTCCTTTCTTTCTTCGCTTTTTTTTTTTTTTTTTTTGCCTGCTAAGCCCCGCTTGTTTTATCTTGCGTTTGATATTGGCGAAGAAGGAAAGGCTGATGTGCGGACGAGCGGGGCGGCACGATGTGTTTTTTTTTTTTATTCGCGTTTTGCTACTTGTTTCGCGGCTTTTTCCACTTCTTGCACCTATAATACGTGCACTTAGAACCCTTTTCTATTCGCGAAAAATGCGTTCTCTCTCGCTCTCTGTTACTCCGCCTTAAGTGCATGTACGTTGGATGCTGGATGCTGCTATGCTCGGTAGTATGAGCCCGAGCGGCGTCCCAGAATCGTCGAGGAAGTATCAAGTACGCGTATATAGGTATAGCGAATGTATGCATTGCATATACCTACCTACCTACCTACCTACGTACACAGTACGCGAACACACATACACAAAAAGAACGAAGCCTTATTTCCAATCCCTTTTTTTTTTTTTCAAAATACACATATACATACGTAATCGTGTATGTAACGTAACGTACGACGTCGCGACGTACGTAGGCGAAAAAAAAAAAAAAAAAGAAAAGGAAAAGAAGAAAAACGTTCGCATACTTATCTGCTGTATAGGTGTGTGTGTGTGTGTGTGTAAGTGTATCTGGTAAATATACATGTGCGAAATATGGTCGGTGAATCGTGGATGGCGATGGGCTGCAGGCGGTGTGAAGTAGGTTTTTTTTTTTTCAACTCATCGGCGCGAGGGGTTCTCATTTATAAACGTATTGCTATAGGTATTTTAGCCTATACAGATACACAGATACACAGATACACAGATCGGTATGTACTCGTAATATTACGCTAATTCGACTTGGACTGTGTCGTCGTCGATGTGGTAGTAGTAGTAGTAGTAGTAGTACACGTACTATAGTTTAAATTTAATTATCGGCTATCGGCGAAGTTAGCCTATTTGAGGGTTGCTGATGCTGTGGTACGTCGTTAGTGGGTCAAGTTGCTCGGTCGCGTCGTCGAAATCTGATAAATATTTACGTGTGCACCGCGCTCTGCACTGCACAAATCGTGTCGAGAGCACACATACGTAGACAATAGGCACAGGCACCGCAACGCCATATCAACGACCGATGGTTAAATACTCGCCTGGCTAGAGGGAGGCTGAAGGCTGAAGCTGAATGGTGTTCGATGTTTATAGGACCCCGGAGATGGTGTAAATTAATATTTTCCATTTAACCGACTACACATATAGCGCGAGAAAGTTAAATGGCGTTTTGATTTTCTCCGTAATTTATTGTATTCGCCTACGTAGACGTGTGCGTTGTAAGTATTTTTAGTCATCTGTTGCGGTTTTTTTTTTTTTTTCTACCCACCACCGCTAGAATGGTCGAGAGTGTGGCCTCAGCTATCTGTAAATTTATACGAGCACAGTGTGTACCGAAAGTACTCGTATTAAGATTTGAAAACAGCGTTGAATAGTTCTAGATGCTAATCTCGATTTTGTACTGGGTTTCATTATCGTTCTGATGCGGTTGGCCTGAGGCTTGATAATTATTCGTATTGCAGCTTTGAGCTCGATGCATGAAAAATTTTGCCCTGTAAAGCGATCGTAATAAAAAAAAATCCACTTCGAATTTATATTTAGTAGGTTCAGTTGCCTCGAATTAAGCACTCTTTGCGCTGATTTTAGGTACTTAAATTAAAAAAAAAAAAAAAAAAACAGTATTTTGTCTT
>FIZR01024530.1:0-11306 GCA_900060175.1 Ferrisia virgata | reverse complement strand
AAAAAAAAAAAAAAAAAAAAAAAAAAAAAACAAGAAAACAAGAAAACAAACAATTCCAATATCGAGCACTGAACGTTATCAACGAAGAAAAAAAATTACCTTGTAAAAATTATTACAGAATAAACGCGTGTTATAAGTGAAATATAAATCGAAAAACCTCGGATGAAAAACGTTAGATAACAACCGAAAAGAAAAAAAAATTGATAAATAAATATAGAGAAAAACAAACAAACGTTGAATGAATGATAAAAAAAAAAAAACTATGTATGTATCGAAGTATATTATCGAAAACGGCGAGAGAAAAATTAGCTACCGGTGTGATTACGAGTAGACTGTATCGCGCGTAGGTACACGGAAGCCGTCTTGAGGTGTCAAACCGATATACTACAGCTGTTATCAGTTTAGGCCAACGGTCGAATTTTTTGGTGGCGGGACAGCGTGTAGTCGGTGCTTTGATTTTTGTGAGTAGGTGGGGTTAACGTTGGCTAGTAGGTGGGGACCGAATGTGACACAGTAGCGAGTTATCACAGAACGTAGATTGGAAAGTGGGGCGTTCGCCTCGCCCCGAGCTCTCATCTTTCCCCTCCAGCTTCGAGATTATACTACATAGCGTAGAGCCCCTCGCAGTGTTGCCAAAATGAAAAGCGTCACGTTGCGTCGCGATACCGAACATTGCTCGTGCTTAATGGTTGTATTGTTCATTTTTAGATTTTTTTTCCTCCTAGGATTTGGTTATTTGAGCAGTTGTTGTTGTTGTTGTTGGAAATTTTGAATAAATTCTTGTCTCAATGAAAGATACGTAATTATTGACTTCATGCTGTCCACGTAGGTTGTCAGGCCTAAAATATATTAAAATCGGTTTCGATACTCGAACTACAAATAAAAATAATATCGACGAGTGAAGCGTACCTAGAGCCTACTCAAATTTGAAAATAGATATATTTTTAGATATAAAAATGATAAACTAATATGAATGATTTTAGTCCATCTATACTTATTTTTTTAAAGCATATAGTTTTTCTCATCAAATCTTCGCGGTGCTATATGAATTTTTGAAAAATTACCACTAATTTTGTGGAGTCGGCGCATAACCGTAAAAGTTATTCGAATTCGCCGGTACTGGTAACACTGTATTCTCAACTATACCATAATACTATGTACTTACAATATGTAGGTATATATGTAGAGAGAAAGAGAGACACAGAGAGGGACAGAGAGACAGAGAGTATAGATCGGAGGAGAAACTCTTGAAGTTGTCCTAGTTACAACGTGTTCCTAATAACTACCCCGAAAAAGGTCTATTTTTCGGCGGGGATCCAGAAACGCTTGTTCCATGTTATGACCTCCTTGTTCGTCAGTTTGTCGGACAAAACCCCTCGGTCGCTTCGTCGTCGTGTGTTTCGTCCCGCTCTGCAAATCCCTCCCATGACGGGTTATTCAATTGATAAACATTAAACTCGCGCTATATGCTGCTCGCTCTCTACATGAGGCTTGTATTACCGCACTTTAAATACAATGTATTAACCTGTGCTAGGGGCTTCTGCTTTTCTAAACGCTTCTATTTGCTTTTTCCGCTGTATTTGAATTTTACATTACGCTTTTACACAACTTTTTGCTCTTCTGTATACCTAGCATTTGCTCTTGTTGGTCGTCGTCGTCGTCGTATGCTGCGCTGTGCTTCGCAGTAGTCCCCTGATCACTGAATCAGTTTGGCAAAATATGGATAACGTATAATTGCAACCTATATAAAACTATACACGTACTAACCAAGGCCAACGTATATACAATAATATGAACTATATACAACCGATGTATATAGCCTATAAGGACCAATACTCTTTTTAACGATATGGGAAAAAGTTTTTCTGATATGTATTCGCATAACACTCTGTATACGCTTCGCTTCGCCACTCGAGAAAATTTTAACGTCTGTGGACTAAAATAATTTTGTTGTAAATTGTTTGCTGGTTCGACTTTGCGGCCTTATATTCTGTCGAGGATATTGTGCAGTATATACCGTACAAGTTTCACTGCCCTGTCGATATTGTTTCTTCACTTTCAATCGAATCGTTTTTTCCATTTTATTTACTTTGGTGTATGTGAACGTTTTATTTTATTTGTTTAAGAGTTAGCTTGTTTCATTTTATTTTTGCTTTTTTTTCTGCTATACGTATGTGTATTGGTTGATGCGTGTGTTGTAGAATATTACTTATTAGCTGGTGTGTGTGTTTGTGTGTTTTTTTTTTAAAAAAGAAAATGAATTTTGAATGCGAAGTGATTTAATTCACTACCTTACGATAGGCCCTAATTACAAAACAAAATTTTCGTCCGATTGTAGTGTGGCTAAATGTTTATGAAGATTTTACACGAAAACCACTTTCAAATGTTCAAGATTCACTTCTGCCTTTTTAACCTAATAGCTCCTATGACTTTCATTTTTTTTTTTAATTAAGCTGATCATTTTGAAAAATAGATATTAATCTGGGTATGCAGAGACACATTCCTGATCAGTAATTACAGCAAATGAACTGAAGGCTGAGCTGCTTGGAATTTCATATTAACATCGCAAAGACCAAAGTTATATGGTAATAGATCAAATTGGATGTCTCCCGGAATCGAATGCGCTAAGAAATTGAAGTAGAGGACACTAGGATGGACCGAATTATGCATTTTTTTGGAAATTTGCCAACGGTGGGATCACAATTGTTGCAAAATCATCTTACAAAGACGTGGTAAAAATTTCAGCCTCAAAGCTATAGGAAGAGATAAGTCAACATTTTTGAAGGGGTTTAAACCCTCCTCTTTCATTTTCTAAAAAAAAAAGAAGTGAGGATGAAAAAAAATTACGTAAAATCAAGTGTGAAAGATACGAAAAAGTGCATTTAATGACATTTTCGACTTGTAAAAAATAACATTTTACCTACTATTTTTAGTCGTACAAACTATCACTTTTTAAATTTTCTCGAAATAATTTCAAAGGTTAGCTGAACATTGGGGAGGGGGAGTTGAGCGCACAATGCCTCCTTATCTCCACCTATGCCACTAACTCAATTTTCTAAACTTGCAAAACTCACTTGAAGTTCAAAAATTTTCAAAAAATCAAATAAACATTTTTCTTTTTAAATGGATTTCCAAAAATGGAATTACTACATTTGAACCCCTAAGTGATCATTGGTGACAAATTTTCATCTGCACCCTTCTTTTCAGGGGGTTTTAAAAAATATCAGTTTTTATTTTTTACGATTTTCTGAAGGATTTTTTTTTTTTCGAAAAACATCCTCTTGAAATACTCAATTTTAGATGATTCAGCACAGTCACAATATTTCAGTTTTATCCTCCATGAACAATTTTTTAGGAGTACTTGGAGAAATTTTCGTCGTGAATTTTTTTCTGCCCCCTTACTCTTTTCAGGGGTTCTCAATTGGTATTACACTGTACGAAAGTACAGTATAAATATGTATATGCTTCAAAAATAGAGAAAAAAACTTGAAAAATCGCCTCTGAGAATCTAAAATGGATAAAATGTGTCCCTTGCGATGAAATTTTTTTCAATAAATTATTTCCTCAAGTTTTAATAAATTCATTTTAAAATATGTAAAAAATACCTTTTTTGAGTGGATGTAAAAAATGGCCTGGACGATAAAATTGAAATATTGCACTTGATCGTCTAAAATTGATTTTTTACACTCATTTTAAGGAGGCGGGGGGTGCGTTTCTCGAAAAAAATCTCCTTTGTAAAAAATGAAAATGATATTTTTTTAAAACCTCTGAAATGAGGGATAATGATGCAAACATGTTGTTAATGGTCATTTTAGGTTCAAATAAGTATGTACAATAATTCCATTTTTGGAAAAAATTTTTACTTAATTTTTTGAAAATTTTTGCACTTTAGTGAGTTTTACAAGTTTATAAAAATTGTATTAAGGGGCTGAAATTTTTACCATATCTTTTGAAGTCATTTCAAAACTATTGTGATCCAGCCGTTTTCAGATTTTCATGAAAAACAAAATTCTACCCACCCTAGTGGACAATTTTGAATTTCTTAGCCTAACTATAAAAGCTTGTGCTGGATGGTGCCGAATTGCCTTGTGATTCACAGATCTCCATAAAAATGAAGAAAAGGGTTTGTTTGTATTCTTATGTACGCAGAAAAAATATGAACGTTGAAAGTTGTTCTAGGATAATTGGCATAGAAAAAAGTGGTCTGTAAGGCAAAAAGAGGCGGAAAGCTGAATTTTGGTACACAGGTTCATTTTTACGCCTCAAACATTAAATAATATTAATTTAGATTGCCCTTCAGCGAGTGTACATTACTTGAAATTTTAAATATGATTGGAAGTTCGCATCCATTTTGTTAGCATTTTCCCATAGGCGTAATTTTTTCAAAAATAAGAAGTACAAATGTATTTTTCTTTGTAATTTTTATTTCTTTTGGCGGGTAAGTCAACTTGTCATTCACAATTAACCATCCCCCATATCCTACTCCTCTGTAAAAAATATGATTCCCTAAGAAACTCTCTGAAGCTCCCAAAAACCATTCCTGAAATCAAACAAAATCCTCAAATTCTTCTCCTATTCCTTCAAAAATCAAACATCCTACCCCTCCTATAAAAATCTAAATTCCCGTGCCTCTAGCCTAGTAGCAGTACACGGCACGGTAATCAACAACAGGTAACAGGTAAGTTAGAGTTGGTAAAAACCTCTCACATTATAAACTACAAATCTATTTTTTGTTAATTTTACATCTTTTTTCACCACTTGGCCTGAGTCTGGGACGGTTTCTTTCTTTTCCAAGTCCTTGCCTTGGTCATATATTATGGATTTTTATCAGATATTCATTACCATTAATCAGTGAAGACTTAAATTACCTATGTGGTTTTCGAAAATTATCTACAATCTCCTATTAGTCCAGTGAAATTAGCATTAAATAACGGAAAAATTAATGGCCAACAGAATTGTAGTACACAAATCGGACTGGTGCTTTGTCCCCAATATACCTATTTCAGCACCCAAAACAGATTTTTTACCAATAACTTTGTTCCTAAACGCGATAGAAAAAGAAGTCGGTTCAAAAAATATAGCGGGTCAAATTTCCAATAAAAAATGTTATTGCATATTTTTTTCGAAAATCGATTGAAACACTTTAAAAATTAGTTTGAAAAGGACGCATTATATGCTAACGTAATGTTCCCCGTGATGTTTGCGTCGTGTCGCGAGAGCTAGCGGCCAACGTTTGTAGACACGCGGGCTCAATTCTCTTTCACCATACCTAAACAGGGGATGCGTCAAATTTCGATTTTTTTGGGAATCTGCAAACTGTGGGGTCACAATAGTTGCAAAATAACTTCATAATGATGTGATAAAAATTTCAGATTTCTAACTCAATTTTTTCAATCTACAGAACTGACTCAAAGTTCAAAAATTTTAAAAATTAAAAAAAAATGGAATTGTTACACAAAATTATTTAAACTCAAAATAATCATTGGTCGCAAGTTTTCTCAAGATTTTCTAAAAAAACTATGACCGAAATGTTTTTAAGGAAAACCTCCATGAAATGGATGTAGGACAACAATTTTAGATGGTTTAATGCATTATTTCAATTTTACCTTCCATAGACAATTTGGTGTTGAATCAGAAGAGAATATCAATGATCCAGAGTCAGATAGTTTTTAAAACTACGATGAAAATGAATCTTTTTTATAAAATTAAAGTAATTTCAAAATATTACATTTATTCGAACAATAATTACTTTAACATGGGGTAACATAGCATTTAGTCCATGTAATTTGTTTAACTATGTTGAAAGAGAATTGAGCCCGCGTGTCTACGAACGTTGCCCGCTGGCTCTCGCGACGCGATAGAAACGTCACGCGGAACATCACGTTAGCGCATTACGCGTACTTTTCGAACTGATTTTAAAGTGTTTCAAATTAATTTTCGAAAAAAATGAGTAATAACATTTTTGATTGGAAATTTGACCAGCAACTTGTTTGATTCGACTTTTTTCCTCTATCGCGTTTAGGAACACAGGTAGACCAAATTATTGGTAAAAAACTTGTTTTTGGGGCAGAATTGAGGATATTAAGGACGAAGCACTAGTCCAATTTTGGATATGTTGTTTAAGGAGTGGTGTACTATAATTCTGTGTTGGAAAAAAAACTAGCTTTAAAATTTTCCGTTATTTGGTCATTGTTTGTACTAATTTTACTTCACTATACGGTATTAATACGTTTTAGACGGTTCGGTTTTTGATTTTTATAATAAACCTGGAAAAATCAAGGCGTAGTTTTCTGGCAAACAATTAATTACTGGGTGTTCTGTGTTACGTGCATAATAATACACCATTTTAAGCAAAAAAAGTAAACAAGAAAAAGATTTGAAACACGCAGTTAGCCTTGGTTCTTATTATTTTACTCGAATTGAAATTGCGGAATTAATGTTTCACACTCGCACGATTACATGAATATTTTACATCAATTGACAATCAATTAAATTTTAGGTTAATAAAAAAAAAAAATAAAGAAATAAAAACAATGTAAAGCGTAGGTATACGTATTTATATACGTCAATTAAAACAGTACCACGGCGCAAATTCATTTAGGTAGTGTATGTACGAGTATATTTATTATATATACACATTGAGAACGAATAAGTACTGCATATGTGTAAAACTTAGGCACGTAGAAGAAGTAGTATATAGGTATAAATGTAATAAAAATCAAGATAAATTTTACCAACCACTGATTCCCTTCAGAATTAATTAAATTCAGGGTTTTAACGTAGGTTAGCAACGCTTTATGTAGTTTTACATCATAAAGGCGAATCTAGTTTGTAAAGCACTCGTCAGTCTTGTTACACTTTAACTAGTATTCTTTTCTTTTAAGTTCTCCGCTCGTTGTTGTTCTCTCGTTTGTAGCGTGTATATATATATATATACGTACACGGTGTAGAAAAAAAAATCTCCCACTATCGATAGCAAAAAATGCATTCCCCTAACTCGTCTGTATTTTTCTCGTTTCTCCTAACTTTTTTGTACCGTCTCCATAGGTTCGAAGATCGAATCTCGCCCCGCCTCTAAAAATAGACGCGGCCCAATCGTTGTCAGTGTTGATGTTTCCATTGTCATACAAGCATCTTTACAGATATGTCCCCTTCGCGGTAACAGTGTCAATAAGAGCTTAACAATGTACTGCGATCGAGTCGGCGGTGCGTCGAAGGGAAGTGATACAACAACACCCTTGTTTTTGGTAACAAGCTGCTGTATTGTATATTGTTGTATTGTTCGTTTAGGATACCTCTCCTCCCCATTACTATCCCACCCCCTTCTTTCCCTTTCGGCTTTTCTCCTAGTGTCTCTTTTTGTTTACAACGTTGCTAATGGATTTGGGTTATACGCTAACAATATGAAAGCGCTAACTTCTTATTGTTATTACGGTTTTGTATAGTATTAATTTTAACCCTAGTTTCGAGGTTGCTTCAGAACTGTTTTTCTTCGTTCTTTTATATGCGGCAGACGTGTAACATTGCCATCTTTGTTAATTAATTACGGTATAAACTCGAGTTAAGACTATTTCTTTCAATTCTCGCCACTATACTGTATAGAATCTCTTGTACACGTAGTTAGTTAGTTACTTACTGCTGCTGCTTTGCTTTCAATTGCTGTGTACATTCAAGTTGGTGGTGGTGGTTTAAGCGTACGATACAATGTAGAAATTATTTCGGTATCAGCAGCAGCACTATTATACCGGCGGTATCATATTTGCGAGAGGTGTTGATTTTTTTTTGCCCACGTAAAAAGTACACTGGTGTAATGAAAATTTTTATCGCACTGTGATATTGCTGCTACACGCTATCGATTTTTACTTCGGTATGCGCTTTTTTCTCTCGCTAGATGCGTTCGATGTCGCGTCGTCGTAGCCGTTTTAGAATCGTTGTCATCGGTGTTGTTGTCTGTTGTTTTCGAAAATGATAAAAAAAAAGTAATTCATATTTTGTAAATGTAAATTTTGTATATAGTTTCTACGAATTTGGGTTTAAAATATTTAAAAACTGAATGAAATTGTTAACGGTCTTGTAACTTGTAAAAAAGTACGTTAAATTTTCAAGTACAAAGGCCTGTTGAAAAACAATGCTTCCATCTTCATAAAATCACTCCAAATTGAAATAAATGAATGAAACAAATTTTATTCTACAAGAAAAAGAAATTCTCTACAAATACCACTATGGTTTTTTTTAACTTAATTTCAATTTTGAGAGATGTAGCTAGCTCTCTTTTTGCAAACTCATAGATTTTACAAAAGATTGAAGAATTCTTCCCACCTCGCTTCCCATATCATTTCCACGTTTCATTTTTCACATCAGTGTCTGATCACTTGGCTCTCATCTCACCTCTGATTTTCAACTTCAGCATGGAAAAATTCCGAGTGAAAATTGGATAACACGTACTAATACTGGAAGGTTCATTTGCTTAGAAAATTTCCACCTAAAAGCCTCAACAAGTTGTTATGACTCTGTTTAAAAAATAAATGCACCAAGTATGATGACTGCAGGCAAACTTCACCCAAGTTTATTCGCGTGATAACGATGAAATGCTTTAATGTAAAGCACGAACGCAATAAATTATACCAACTACAAGAACTTACCGATGTAAATTTGAACTCCTAAAAATTCCAATTTTTTCAAAATTTTGCCCTAGCTTTGCTCAAACATGCATCAAACTGCTATTTCTTTCATTTTTGTGAACTCTGGCCCGGAAAAAAAATGCTTTTTAGACCATAAGAGAATCCTGTAGTACACACTTTGCGAAAAAATTTGAAAAAAATTATTGATTTTGTTGGAAAATTTTTTATTTTCACCCCTTCAGCCTCCCCTGGAAGTTGGCTTCTCTGAGTATCTGGCGATGCACACTGAAAAAACACATTTTTTGGGTTCCAAATTCATGGAAGATGGACAAGTGTGCATAAATTTACAATTTTTAAAATCAAATGAAGAAAATTTGTATGTTGATCTCTATAAGAATTTTGAAAGCTGCGTTTTAAGGCATATTGTTTGATAATAATGAAAGCTACCTACGGTTAAAATAATTAATTTGCCCCTATCCTCAGATTTTGAAAATTAAGTATATCAAAAATAATTTTTCGAGCGCAAGAATCACTCCCCCACCGTACTTCCTTCCATCACTATAGCGTAAAAATGCATATTTTTTATTTTAAAAAATCGTCTTAAAAGTGTGTTTTTGCCAGAAAATTAAAACCAACCATAATGCAGTGTAAGGGGGGGGGGAAGGCTGTGTATCAGAATTTTTTCAGCATTTTTTAGTCAATAAGTGAGGAGAAATAAACGAAAGAAAATTTTAAACCTTTATTAAGCAAAAACCATAAAAATTGCATGAAATTTTTTCCCCTAAAATATGTGTTTTAGTGGGTACTTATTCCCAGAATACCTATTTTTGCGTTTTTAGTGATAGATTATTGTAAAAACCTTCAAAAATCCCTAAAAAGTAAGAATATTTTGAAACTTTTTCATCGAAACTGAGTTGAAATTGAAATGCAACAGTCACAAATGAAAAGAGCGCATCAGAAAACCAACGTATCCAAATTTTGGATCATGCGCGTTTATCTGTACGTGGTTTGTGAATTTTTAAAAACATTGCAGCGGCAGAAATGAAATTTATGAGCAGAACGGCGAAGTTTTGTAAAACAAACACAATGTTTTAACCATCAGAAATGCATTTTTTGAAGTTTCAAAGCTAAAAATGAAGGATTTTTAGGGTTTCAGTTTTTAATCTTGGAACAATATGAGAAAAATATTAGCAATTTTTAATTTTTCCATCCCAAACAGAGTGGAGGGAACCAAAAAAAATCACACTAAATACATCACTGATCATTTTTACCCCGCTAACTACTCGAACAAAAAAACTAACCTCAGAGTCGTGTTCAGCGGGTCGAATTACCCTTGTCTAGACACATTTCTCGTTAATTTTGTTCAAATTTTCAAAATTTAGGTTTTTTTTTGTTCCCACTCTGAAGTGCCAACAGGTTACGACCCCGAAAAAAAAAAAACGTAAATTCTAACTCACGTTGCTACACTAGTCAAAAATAATTTTTTTCTGCGTGCTATGAATGATATTTCTTCATTATAAGGGACGGGAGGGGGGAGGAGAACGCAGATTTGAGTATTCGAACAATTTAGGAGAGGAAAAAAAGTATCATTTTGCTCCCGACCTAGTATAGGTATCTTTCTCAACAATTCAATTCAAATTTGTAAAATTCATTGATTAATGTGGTGTATCTAATAATCTGGTAAAAATCGATATAAAAAAATGAAAATTGGAAATTCACGAATAAAATTGTGGTATGCTATATCCTTGTATAGTTCTATACCAAATTCCTCTTGCCGAATATGAATTCGCGGGTGGTTTTTTATTTTTACATGTTAATTCAAATTTCATGTTAGCCAAGCTTTGAAGGATCTGGTTGAAAACCAAAAAAAAAAAAAAAATTGCATCATGTGATAACATACGGAGTCGTTAAATTTTTAAATAATTTTTGTTAGCTTGTTTGTTGAAGGTAATTTGAGTGGTTGTTTTTCTGTGATCGAAATAACATCTTTCTCGCAGTTCAAAAATTATTTATTTTTTGGCCGGTTCAGTGTTCGTTTGTAATTTCACCACAGTCTTTATTGTTTGCCAATATTTTAGTAAAATGTTTCAAATATGACTTCAGTTTACAGTCTATCCGAGCAGTAAGGAGAATCAATGATCCGTAGAAAGGAAAATATTTTTTGGGATTTTTAATATGTATTAGTTTTATCATTCAAATTTAAATGAACTGAAGAACTCAGTCATCATCATTGAAAGTGTGTACGAATTTTCTCTAAAATTATGCCTAAATTCTTTCGAATATGCCATTAAAATATTTTGTAGAGTAAAAAATGTCAAAGATTTTACAGAAATTGTGTCAGAAACAATTACAGATTTTTATTATTAACGTGGAAAAAACTTTCACTCCTAAATCGTTCGGAAGAAATAATCATCACTGGGCCTTAGAATCGGTCATACTAAACTCACCCACAGCACTTATATCTCAAAAACCCCGAGCCAATATGCCAGTTTTGCAACTCCGAACTCACCTCAACCCAACACCTTCTCTTCTTTTGCCCTTCTCTAAAACATGAAAGACAAACCCTAAACAACTCTGAAATCCCCCCAACAATCCCAGATTCATTAATTGAAATGAAAAAAATCCTCCTTCTAATAAGCAGACTCAACCTGAGCCACCAAATTTAAGTTCTCACCTTCCTAATCT
>FIZR01024524.1:0-28898 GCA_900060175.1 Ferrisia virgata | reverse complement strand
TGAGTAGTCTATTTTGGGGGCAAAATCGAGCCATGGTGGGTTGATATTTATGATATGATGTTGGATGAGAGTTTCCGTTGCAGTTATAGTATGAAATAAATCGGATATATTTGGCGTCAGTTGATGGAGAGGAAAGACAAATTTTGATTTTGTGTGAAAATCAGGTGTAGAGAGAACATTTAAAATGGAGTTTGCGATTATTTGTTGTCTTCTAATATACAATGGAGGTTCTGATGCTTCGGAGAGTCTATTTTTCTCTGAAAAAATTTATTTTTCACCTAATTCATATGAATATGTTACAAGTATACTATTAAGTCCATAACACCTTCATACTAGTGATTTTGATGTGAATAGTTGAGACTTAAAAGTGAACAGGTGTGACTGTGACAGTGTGACATCTGTCAAACGTGTCACAACGATAAGAAGATTCCAGGCAACAGCTGCAAAAATATGTATACGGGGGTTTTCGAGGTCGCTGAATTCGATTATGCAATCCAAATTGACCCCTGACCCCGTAATTGGGCCCAAAAGGGGGTTCAATATTCAAAAATTCGAATTTTGCGATATTGGTATCGAAATATAGGTTTTCGAGGTCGCTGATTTCGATTTCGCACTTCAAATTCATCAACAACCCTTCAATGTGAGCCCTTCAGGGGGGGTTCATCTTTCAAAGTTTTTTTTTTGATTTTTACAAATTTTCCAAAATTCAAGAAAACTCAAAATCTGCAAAAATGAAGGTAATCTGTTGAAACTCGGAATACGGACAGAGTAGACGTACAGAAGCACGTGTAATTTTTCCCGGGGCCTAAAGTCCAAATTTGGGGTCTGCGGGGGGTCTAAAGGAGCCCCCCCACTGCCCCCAAATTTGGACTTGGGGGGCCGGAAAAAATTACGCGGTCTTTTGAAGGTGTACTGGACCCATGTACCGAGTTTCAACCTTTTACAATCATTTTTACAGATTTTGAGTTTTCGAAATTTTGAAAAATTCCCAGGCTAATTTTAAGAACTTACTTGGACGATTTTTCAGAGTACAGAATGCCGAAAAAAAATTGTAAAATTCTGAAATTTGGTACATCGGTCCAGTACGGGTTGAAAAGACCGCGTAATTTTTCCCGGCCCCTCAAGTCCAAATTTGGGGGCAGCGGGGGGGGGTGCTCTGTGGACCCCAAGGTCTCACTGCGTTGAAATGAATTTTATTCGTGCTCTCCCGTTTCCCCTCCAAGTAATAACCAGGTTTACTTTTTCTATGCAGACAAAGAAACTGGGCTTAAAAATCTGATGTTTGTATTTTGTAAAAACGCCTGATACCTCTACGATTTTGGGGTCACTTTTGATACAACTTTTTGAAAAAAATCGGGATATCAGATTGCCCTCGTTTTGACTTTGAGGTTGACGATTTTTTTTTTTTTTGAAATTGTCTGAGGTCGATTCGCCATTTGGGCGAAATCAGCTCACTTAAGGATGGTTATTTATGTTGGACTGGTTTTAGGTTTCATTGAAGCAACCAGAACCAAAATATCACACCCTGCACGATTTTTGCCCCTAATTGTGGACGATAGCTATTTTCTAGCCATCAACGTAGATATGTCTGACTTTTTTATTTTTGCGCAGGTACATATTATACCTACCAGTAGTATTACATGTGACTAACTTTGGTACTAAATTCATCTGTTATAAAATTTTTCATTGTGATGGATTTCGATGAAAGAATACCAACAACGAGGCGTGAGCGTTTTAAATTTTAACATAGGTTTAAAATCTGAAAATTTAGAAGGTAGATTTTTCAGCAACGCACTGTGTATCTTGGGAGAGTTCAATTTATTTCCAAATTTTGTAATTTTTAAAGCGCTGTATAGAAATCAGTATTGTCATCTTTCAAGTATCAAGAGTTAGCTATGGACTAAAAAGCAAAAAACAAGTATCGTAATGTGTTGTTTCTTTGAAACATGATTTTTGTAAAAGTATAGAGGCACATGAATTGCTACATTTATGTAAAAAAAAAGCGCTTTGTTATGAAAAGAAAAAAACTTAAAACGTTTAGTGAACGAAAACTTTTATTGAGTATGAATTTAACAAATTATTATTGAGTATACACTATTATTGAATTTTTATTAGGTTCTTCATTGAATATCTTATTAAATACTGACCACTTCTGGAGCGAAAAACCTTATTTCATACAAAAATTAAAATAAATATTATTGAAAGGAGTAAACAAAAGTAAATAAGTTTAAATGAACAGTAAATAATTTTGGTATGGAGTGAAATAATGAATTAAATGTTAATTAAAAATAAATATTATGGGTTTTTAGGTGCCGACAAAGAACAAAATTTATAAGTAAATAGTGAAAAATAGTTAAAGATTAAAATAAACAATGACAGAATTAAAGTAAAAAGTAGTAGACATAAGCATCATAATATCTTTACCAAGATTTTTCTTAATCTGTGGTAGGCGTACTATCTGTATACCAAATTTTAAATTTCTAATTCAATTTGGAAGGGAAATATGCGTGGAAGAAACTTGAAAAAAGAAACGAGCAAAGATTACATTTTCGTGGTTGCAAAGGAGGAAGAGGGAGGGCGTGCATAAAATGAGGATAGAAAGTCGAATCCCCCAAAAGTACATCTACTTCCTCTACTAAATACATCCGTATTAGTGTGCAGGCCATGTACTCGAAAGTGTTCCTCTGTTTTTTTTTCTTCGAAACAAAATAATTGCTCATCAAAATGTAAGTACTAGTTTCTTATTTTCAAAAATGTTGAAAAAAATTTTTTCACCCTGTACATGGAGTGGGGAGGTGGTCAAAGAGGGGTAATTTTTCATCTAGGCAGGGGATGAAAAATTCGACTGGGGTTTGATAAGGTAGTGTCTCATCATGCTAAAAAATAATTTTTTTCCATTGAACCCCTGCACAGTAGATATTTATGAACCTCTAAATGCTGTTTTCGTTTTTTTTTGGTGAATTTTTGTATTTTTATGGCTCTAGCTGCTCAAATATGAATGTGCGGTATTTTGTTTCATCATATTCTGTTGCACCCAATCCTTATACATCCAAAACTGCGAAGTTGATCTCGAGTTTCACCTGCGCAATTCGTAGTAATTAAATTTTGAATTTGCGTAATTATTGGTATTACTGAAATTTCAACTTGACGTGTTTTGTTTTAAAATTAGTCGTGCGACCTATTGAAATGGGTTAAAATTTCGCGCTAAATTCGAAAATATGAATGGATTTTTCTCCACTCTCCACTCTGTTCACCCCCCTCCCCCACTAAAATTGATGTTTGCTTAAACTAGCCGTGTAATCTATTGAAATGGGCTAAAATTTCGCGCTAAATTCGAATATCAGGATAAATTTTTTTCACACTCCACGCCCTTTCACACCGCTCCCTCTCAAAACTGTTTTTTTTTTACCAATTGTGAGACTTAAAGAATTAAGTTATGTATTTTTTTGATTTTGAAAAAATTGGAAATATTATTGGATACTTGGCCTGATTTTTCTTCACGGCTGAAAGTAGGTACAACGGGGCTAAAAAATCGAAACCCGATTTTCATTGACAATATGGCATAGAAAATCGTTCTACAAAATACAGATTATTGCGATTCCTACTCGTAATGGTATCATTTCTTTATCATTCTCACAAAATTTTAAAAATACGTTTTAATATTGAAATATCATCAGATTAAAAAATAAATCCGATTCTTGACACATCGATTAACTGCTTAAGTTATAAGAATACACAACTTAGTTGTTCAAGTATTGTAATTTCAAAAAATGTGATGAATGTGAACTTACACACTACAATAGAATGAAAGAAAAAATAACTTCGATTTCATCGAACTCGAAGAGGCGTTTGATCTTAAGTTGAAACCTCAAAAATTATATTTTAGCCTGCTTCCTCGAAGATAAGCAGACGTTTGATTTCTCAAAGTCTATAGGATTTCGGTTCAGGACCTTTTTTTATTCCATACCAATAGTAGCAGATCGCAAAAACAACAAAACAAATTTGCATAAAATTATTTTTCATTTCAGCTGAGTAAATTTGGACCAAAATGATTCGATAGTCTTCATAGTCCTCGTAGCAGTGATGCCAATGTCGTTGCAAATATTTTAATAAAAATTATAATACTGATCTTTATCTCTCTATAGTGAAAAATCAAAACCCGTCCAACCACTTTTTCGCAGCTCGTGTTTTCAAAGCCGAGGAAATGTTAGTGTTGTATCTGCACGAATTTTGTCTTCGTGTTGGTGATTCTACCCACCCTTTTATCTACACTTAACGCGTTTGCAACATTTTGGGATGAGCAATCAAAGATCATCATCCCTTACTTTCTTCATGCAAAATTTCGGGTGATTAAAAAGAAGATTCCATAGAAAAATGTTCAGCAGAAATTCCCTCATTAATTTATCCGAAAAATTAAAAGTTTGGTGTCATCGTTGGTTTATTATTATTCGAACCGATATCATAGAAAAAATTAGCAGCCCTTGTAGAACTTTTAATAACGAAATGGCGGAAAGTCGAGAAACACTCTATATCCTTAAACAACGCGAACAAACCACATGTAAAAATGTATTTCGAAACATGGTAAAGAGAATAGATGCACGTCTTATGATGAAAGAGGGTTAGTTCCAGCACCAACTGTGATTGGAAAAAATTATTATTAAAACAAATTTTTGAAAATTTAATCTTGCAAGACATAACTACTTTCAAGTCTTCTCAGGGTCACTAAATTGAACATTTGCCCATCGAAAAAATTTAAAAAATGGTGGATATTGAACGAACAAGAGGACTTTTAACATACGTCACTTCTGAAATCAGGAAAATATAAGTAGATATATCTAAAAAGAAAGCACCAAGCCTCACTTTTATAAAGTAAAGCAAATGTGAGAATTCTTCATTTATGAAATAAAAAAAGGGGTGTTCTGTGATGTTTTTTTCTTCTCCAAGTGGTGGAGATACAGTAAGATATTCAGGTTGAACAGTTGAACCCTCCTCCTTCCAAAGTGCAGTGCATTTACACCAAATTTCAATCTAGAGGTTAAATTGCGAGAAGAGCAATGGGACTAAAAAATGAGTCCACCAAAAGGCCTATCTAAGGCCTCGACTATATATTTTTTTAGCGGACTCTAATCCTAAGCTCTTGTGCTACACCCAATGCTTCATTCAAAGCTGATAGGTGTATAATCGCCATTGAAATCATAAGTCACCTAAAGATTTTTCAAGGGGGGAGGGGGGCTAAACTTGAATTATTGAGCGCAGCAAAGGGGAAATTTTGGAGAAATGGTATTTTTACGCCATAAGTAGTACATTTTTCTGAGTTTAGGTTTCAAATTTTGAAGTTTCATTGCCAAAGTTCTGTTGTTTTTAATGATTTGGGTATTAAAGGTTGTGTAAATGTAAAGAACTCAGTTTTTTCACGCTTGGGGGAGGAGGGGGTCTACAGGCCCCAGTAGCCGCCGCCTCCTTGAGTGCACCACTAATTGTAACAATGTTTATGAGAATCCGCCTGAGCTAAAAATACACACTAAAATTCAACTCCGTAGCTCAATTTCAAAGGGAGATGTGCACATAATTATAAGACTTCTACTAAATGTACATTCCAAATTTTATCCTGTACCTGAATTTAGGAGGGGGGATGTGCATGGAACATCCAATCCTCCTTATTTTTCCCCTCTTCATAAATATAAGAAGCTGAATTTGGGATACAGTATACCACCTTTGTTTCTCTGTCAAATGGTTTAAAACAAGCAATTTTTGCCATTTCAGCCACTCAGCACTCCCTCCTTCAATTTACGCATGACTGAAGACCCGAAATCACCCTCGCTCAAAAATATAAAATTTGACCTCAATGTTCAGTTCAAACGTACTGCCAAAGTTTGGCCAATTTTTGTTGGCATCAAGCTGAGTAAATAGTTTTTTGTTTTTGGAGGGGAAGAGGGGGGAGAATAAATATCAGATATGATCAAAAGTGATCTCATTGATTTTCTAGAACCTGAAAACAATAATTTTTTGATAATATAAAGAAGAAAATCAAGCGGGAAAAAATGTCAATATAACCGAAACCAAAACTATCTATGCACAGTTGTTTTAACACAAGCTGAATATTTAGCGCTGAGATATTTCTAATTTCTTTCACGTGTACTGAAAATGAGGGGAAGTCCGTGAGGCGGGCACTAGCGTGGGCCATGCAAGAGGGGTTGGACCGCGAAGCAGTCAGGGGCTGGAGCCCCCTGGTTGTTACAAAATTTCTAAAATTCCATGTTTTGACATCAGCGGCGTCGCTAGGATTGAAAATTAGGTAGTCACAAACGTGGCCTTTCACTCTTCCTAAAGAATTTTTCAGGGTGGGGGGGGGGGGGGGGTTCAAATTTTCTTAAAGCAACGAAAGCATGTCTTCCGAGAAGAGCAATATGGCGAAATTTCATGGAGGAAAATGAAAGTGTTCGATGGTTTTGATTTCAAATCTGAAGTAAAATATAGTTCTCGTAAATAGGCAGATTTTAGGGAAGCTTGGTACAGGACAGAATTATCCAAAATTGGTTGCCTTGTTTCGAAATGAAATACTATCGAATTATTTCAATCCAAATCGCTTTTACTTTGACTCCGCGAGTTCGTTCAAAATCAATGTATTTTTTTTCTTCACTTCACTCTAATGCTTCGTATCACTGAAAAAATATTTCGCAAATTGCAATAAAGGATACGTAGTATTAGCCGAATATGTGTATTTTTTTACAACGTCAGGATAAATTTTGCGAATCCATCCGTAATAGTTTTTGTAATAATTAGTATCTAGTTCGGTATCTTTTTGACACTTTCGTGCCATGGTTTCGAAATTATTTACTCCTGTACTTAGCGCTTCAATGAACTTATCGGTTTTTTCGAAACCCAATTGATCCATTCGAGCTTGAATCGTGGTGTCTGATTCGGCCTGAAAAATATGTAGCCTACTTCTCAGCCATATAATATTCCCTCTTTTCTCCGTATCGGACGATGAACAATTAATCAGAACGCCGTAAATGTCGTCTAATTTACTCCACAGGTTTCTCAAAATTGTTATCGTTGTAATATCGACGGGATCGTAATGTGGTGGATCCCTATTGGTCGAGATCGACGTTACGTCATAATTTCCCGATATTCCGTTCTGATTATTGGTATCAGCGACGATGATGAATGATATGAAAATGCTTAAAATTAGTGGTAATGAAAGGTCGCTGATCGGTGACCATTTTTTCGTTCGTATCATCATTCTTAGTGAATTGTAGCTGAAAAAAAAGATCACATTGTTTAGTACTTATTTTATGAGGATATATATAAAAAAAAAGACCTCGCTAGAAACCATCCTGATTCTATAGGCATAGAGAATACGTTCGTGTTGGCCTTACCCATTTGGGTGTATCAAAGTATGGCAAACGGTCGATTTCAGGCGACTTAGGACCTATTTGATTGATTGTATTTTCTACACACAAAAATATCGTTGAACGAAAGTGTAAGGGGGCCTGTTGGATCAAAATTAGTTTTTTATTTTGGAATTCTTTCATATATGTGTAAAAGAGGACTTGAGAACGGCCAATTGCCCAAGAATCTCGAGAATTTGAAATTCCATTAGTTCAAATATGCATTTCAGAGCGTTTCAATGGAAGGGGTAGTGTAACAAAATTGTAAAATGACGTCAAATAAACATAATAAACATTTGCAGTCTTTAACTTGCGCCCACTCCTACCACGGGTTTAAAATTCTAAAATTTACCGAAAAAAATGTAAATTGTTTTTGCTTTTCAGTGATTTTAGAATCGTGTTTAAAAATGGAGAAAAAAGTTCATTCATTTTGAGAATATGTTAAGGAAAAAAACAGAAATATCGTCAATTCTGATGACTTGAATAAAGAAAAAGCCCTTGACATGGCGTGACTGCCAAATGCGGCTGACCAATGAGAGGTTGCGGTCTTACATTCGAATGCCATTGCAGGCAAAATAAGACGTGTATTAAACAACCAATTTCGTGCTTACATTTTGAGCACCCCAGTTACAGCAGAGATAATTAGACGACAGCACGTCGTATATTATCAAAATCAAAATGCTTGTAATTGGTTTGAGCGCCTACTTGTGGCCCACTGCTGAACTCAGGGTTGTAAAAACCTGGCTAGCGATGCGGAAGACCTCCCAAGTAACCATCCGAATACAATAGGCATAGAGAACACCAGTGTGTTAGCCTTCTTTTGTTGGGTGTATCAAGGATGGCAGCATGGTCGGATTTCTAGTGTATCTTAAAAAGTAAAAGTATTTTTTTTTTTTAGTTTTACACCTAGTTATGATTTTTTCCATTTTTAAACATGATTTTAAAACTCTAGAAAAGTTAAAAAAAAAATCGATTTTTTTTTGCCATCACGTAGTCTATACTATGACTCATCAACACAAAACAAAAAAAAATCGAAAAAGGTAATGAAATTTTTAACCAGGGGAGTAGGAAAGGGCCAAGTTAGACCCCGCAAATTATGCCAAGTTTATTGAAGGTCATTTCGGATTTTTTTCTTTCATTACACCTCCGTCGAAATTTTGAAAAAAAAATTGAACATTGAAATATTCTTGGGCCTACTAAGGTTAGCTGTTCTTAGATTTTTTCCCGAAAATTCACATGTAATTGGGCGCATAGTTTCAGACTGGATTCAAATGGATGTATTTTACTCAGACAACTTAATGGTTCAAAATTTTGAAAAAAAAATTCTTAAGAAATTAAATTTTGTGATAAATAACTCTAATGTGACTGTTTCAAAATAGTAATATTCTTCAAAGGGGATGTGGAGGGGGGGGAGTGTAAGATCTCATTTTTGAGATTGTTTGGTTGAAACAAAAAAAAATAAAATAAAATAATGAAACAATAAATATAAAAAGACCTTTTCATGGTTATTTTTTGGAATTTTCTAATGGTATCTTTGAACTTTCGCGCTTTCTTGAAAAATATAACTTTCATCTCAAAAAGTACAGTTTTAAGTTTTCAAAATTTTTCGAATTAATCACGAATCTCCTTTTAATTCTGTACAAAACCGTGCGTAACCAGATTCATTTTAAGTTTAATCAATTCTCATATATGGATCTTCAAATTTTAACTGGTTGATGAAAAGTTGTGATTTTTTGAAAATTGCACGAACTAGCTTCACCCCCTTTGGAGGGTTATAGTCAAATTCATGACGTTTTCTTCAATAGACCACTGAGAGGAACAGGTAAAAAATTTTGTATCAAGTTAAAAAAAAAAAAAAATAGTAATAAGATTTATACCATTTTGACACAGAATGAGCCTTCCGATTGAATATGGGCTCCCGATAAAGAAAATTTTTTCAACAGTTTCTTACATCATTAAATACTATTTAAATGGCACAAAAAGAAGGGAAAAAATAAAAAATGACAATGCTTTTTTCGCTTGACTTTCGTGAAATATTATAATAACGTGAATTGAATTGGTAAGAGTAGGGGGATGGGGCTAAAAAGTAGACAGTACCGAAAGGCACTTCTAGGACCTACTCTAAGAAATCAACATGGAAAATTTCAACTTTCCAGCCGAATTAGGGAAAGGATAAGATATACGAGAAACAGACCGAAAAAATAAGAAATAATGACCAAAAAGCTACATTTTCGGGGCTGTAAGAAGGTGAAATGAGGCTAAAAAGTCCAGAGACTCTCAGCAGGCGCATCTGGTACTTTTACTAAATCTACATACCACATTTCAATTTCCTAGCGCAATGGGGGGGGGGTATTCGGGGAACAAACTTAAGATATACGAAAACATACCCATAGAAATACGCATTTTCGGAGCTTTAAGGGGATACAATGAGTCTAAAAGGTCTAAATTGAAAGAAATGTATAGGGCCCCTGCTAAGTCTACCTACCGAATTCAAAGTTCCTAGCTCAATTTCTAGGAATGATAAAGAAGGAACAGATCTTTTTCAAAGCCAAAAATGGGGAAAACCTTCATGCCCCCCTCCACATTTACCTAGTTGGGTTTATTTTTGGATATATTAAACAACTTTAGATTGTGTATCGATTAGTTCAAAAATGAACAATTTTCGCAATATTAGTCCCTCATTATCCACTCCACCAAATTTGGGTGCAACTGAATTTTAACCCAGGGCATTCCCACTCCAGAATACCAAATCCAACGTCAATCGAAGTTCGTTTCCCAAATCTGATCGATTTTGGTCGGTATCAAGCTGAGCAAATTATTTTTAAATGGGGAAATGGGAGAGGGAAATGAATATTTGACATGGCCAGTACTGATTTCGTAAGAAATTCATTTTCAGTATATGAAAAATGAGAAAATAACGTTTTTTAAATAGGTATCCCTGAAAAATCGGTTATGGTGGTAAAATTGTGAAAAACATTTCACTCGGTCGTCTAAGATTGATGTTCCTCGTGCAATTCATGGAAGAGTTAATCAAAAAAAAAAAATGTTCCATAGTTTTTTTATAGAAAATTTTGAAAAAAAATGTGAAAATAATACGAGTAATAGCCAAAGATTTCCGTCATTGGTCATTATTTTGAAACTTTCGAATTTGAGTTATTTTTGCAAGTTGGAGAAATTGAGTGAAGAGAGCTGAATTTTAATAATATTGCGACCTCCACCAAGTTTCCAAAAAAGGTGACATTCAGCTCACCCTAAAGCATACCACTTTTGGATAATCGCGTTGGTCATTACGTTGTAATTTCCGGAAGCCTGCTTTTATATAAAGTTCGTAAAGATGGGTAAGAAAATGCAGCATCACGATTCTAACTTGACAGCAATATACGACTACACTAAAGCCATAAAAAGAATAAACTTACCAAAAACAATGCAAAGAACTTTTTAATAATTTGCAATATCTTATCAGAATCCGTATACTTGGGTTTTGGTGATGAAAACTAAACGCACACGATTTTTAAAAAAAAAGATGCACAAAATAGCGCGTTCTAACGTAAACTGCGATCATCCCTAAAACGAGTTTCAATCTTAGTCGTGTGCAAGTTGAAAAAAAGGCGTGTGTTTGTAGTTGCTTTGATGCACATGTTTAAAAATATCCCCATACGAAGCGAATAGTCAAGAAAGAGAGTATTCATTCTATAATGTTACTCACGATAAAAATCCATTTGTTTCCGACAATGGGTTCCCAAATTCCTGCTTTTATTTTTATGTTTTTTAGAGAACAATCTGAGGCTATAGTATTTGTCGACGAAGTTAGCAGTTTGGGTTTCACAAATTTGATTTTCTTTTGCTCGAAAAAAAATAATGAAATTTTGACATAAGAAATTTCCTTTATTATTTTCTATACAATTTTCAATTTTAGGAAATTTACAATATCTGATGAAAAGATTTGAAATGAATAAGTAATCAAAAAACAGTTGGTATAAAATGGAAAATATGCTCAGTAAGTTTTGAAGGAGTAGAAAATGGAATAATCTTATATAATTGAAAATTTTGAAAATGAACTTAAGGGAACCTCGATTGAAAAGATTTAATACTCCATCAGTAAATACTGCCTTAATTTTTCAGGTATCGATATATTGTTACAAATCAAAAACACGAAAACTTATTACGAACTTTATTGAGTATTTAAAAACTAAATATATTAATTTTTACAGTTATTAGTTTAAGACCTAAACCGACTGAACTGCTGAACTGAACTGACTTCTTCATTCATGTTTGTAAGGATTAGTGATAGACTGAATCATATTTATAAGGGTTAGAATCTTGACTGAAAACAGAACATCAAAAAATCCTCGTATC
The DNA here is from genome assembly GCA_900060175.1 of Ferrisia virgata. Lineage (NCBI taxonomy): Eukaryota > Metazoa > Arthropoda > Insecta > Hemiptera > Pseudococcidae > Ferrisia > Ferrisia virgata. The sequence goes on along the minus strand of FIZR01024524.1, from coordinate 17,151 downwards.
CCATTCCTTGATAAAGCTTTTCTTTATTTTATTTCGGCGAGGAAATAGTACACACGTTTATTGAATTGTTTCATTTAGTACATGAAGTGAGTAAGTGTTAACATTTATATTACGTTGACAATGCTTACAGATATACAAATTAATGCTTGGTATTGTATATACTAAATGCCTTTTCGTTGTGGAAGTTGGTCCATATGGTCTGAAAACTCGTTGTTGAAAATTCTGAACCCCTACTTCACTCCTACCACATCATGACCAAGTTTTTTCAAACTTGCAGTCATGATAGAGCATATCAATGGTCATCCATGGAGGTTTTCTCAAATATTTTTGATCTTCTCATTTCGAAGCACGCGTTTCTAAATTTCAAAATCAAAAATCTGCATGTTGCTTCAGACCTGGTATAATAAAAAAAAATATACATCATAGAATAGACCCGTATCCATAACATATATTTTTTTCAGAATTTTTTTTTTGTGATGGAAGAGCTTTAAAAAATGAGAAAAACTATCCTTTTTATTCGTTTTCTCAGCTTAATGTATTCATTTTCACTGAAATATTTTTCTCAGCTTAAATACAGTATGTTGTATTCGACTCATTTGAGTTTGATTAGGACCATTTTTACGCAAATTTATTTATTTTTATAGTTTTTGGGAATTTTTACTTTTGAAAACAATGTTCAAAACACTCGCACGAAGAAACTAACCTTGAATTTGTGTCCAGTTGATCAAAGTACCCTGAAGTGGACATTATTTGAGATTTTATTCAAATTTTTAAAAAGCAACTGGTTTCTTAATTTGTGTGAACCTATCAGTGAAACAACTTTTTCAAACAAATCAAACAAAAAATCCGAAATTCAAACTTTACGAAAAAATTTTTTATGAAGGGGGAATCTGAAAAAAAAAACATTTATTTTAGATATGAGACTCTTTCATAATATCTATATTTTTGTAGTTCCAGGTCTGAAATAGATATTCGGTTTTGAAATTTATAAACGGGTGTTTCGAGATGAGAAGAGAATTGAAAAAATTTTCAGTGATGGCTCTTGATGTAGTACACCATATTTGCGAGTTCGAAAAAATTTTGTTGAGAATTGTAAATGAACTGAACTCGCATTTTAACGCTTTTAGGGTGATATCGAGAAATACGAGTAAAACACGCAGCCCAAAATTTTTACCAGAGAGTTTTTAGATCTCAGAGATCAACTTCCACTGGATTGTTTGAAAATTCCAGACAAGGGCCAATTCATCTCTTCTTACTCAGCTATGCCGTTCTCCCCATTCAATTTTCTTATTTCATTTATAACATAAAGTTGTGAACAACAACACTGAGAAGTCTACGGATCCATCCAGAAAAGCCATTAGATTTTGCTTCTTCAGCCTCTTCAGCCTCTTTATAACAGCGCTCTGCTCTGATGGTGATATTGCGTATTATATTCTGCAAAGAATGTACAAGTTCGTCCTGTTCGTTTTTACTCATTTCATTCAGCGTGGTTTGTATTATGGATCTGCACTCTCGTAGAAAAAGGGAGATTTTCTGTCCATGCCTAAACTGTGCTGATACATCCAAAAACGCTGATCCCCCACATTTCATGAGTAGAATATATTCGTGATACATTTTGTTACGTAGATCTTCAAGCATATTTATTGCAGTGTAATTGATTAGATGCTCGGGTAAAGGTGTCGTTGTCATTGCCTTATTGGTACTGTTTTCATTTTCGGAGAAGCTATTTACAAACTGGAATAAACATGTGCTGTAGCTGGTTTTATTGCTGTTTTTCACGATGCTGAGTACTTTGCGGAATACATGCTCGTTATTGGTTTGGTTTTCCGTTTGCAATACGGCGATTGTCTGCTGGGCTAAAGGTGAGCTATTTATGGGATCGTTGTTCGCTTCCAAATTGCTGATGAAATTATTTTTGGTGTCAGCAGTGGCAAAAATTAATGATACGAGAACTTTAAAACCTATTACGTAGAACGAATTATTTGTAAACGACCATTTTTTGAAACGCCACATACTTGCAGACCGTGCAATTAGCATTAGTACAGAACAATATCTGAAAAATCAAAATTAAATTTTTTGACATGAAATGTATGAAATTTTTGTAAATGTATTAGTTTTATCAATAATGACATACACCACTCTTCATACGTCTAAGTACCTTAACTTTGTGGGTAAAAATTGGATTTTTTTTGAACTCGTAATTAATGTGTCATGATAAGTTCAAAGCTAGAATTGTTATAGATTTTTGGAACGTTCGAAATCTCTATTTTTGAAAATGTGTTTGATTTTCGAAAATAGTTGCGTAAAAAAAGTTATGGCAAATTGAAAAATTTGAAATTGGTAAAAAAATGTATTTTTCTGTGCATAAATTTTCCATCCCTTGTCATTTTGATTCTTGTGGAACTTTTTTTTCGTGATTTATAGATATTATGTGCATTGCATATTCCCCTCTCAATCGTTTTGAATGGTATACGTTTTCCAGCATTTTTAATAATATTAGTTACCTTTGAGTGTCGCTAAGTATAAAAATGAATAGTTCAACTTTCAATGTGATCAAAATAAAATTCTTTTATGTGATGTAACTTTATCACCAAATTCAGTACTGAACTCGCTATGCGTGAAAATATGATTTAAAAACATGATTAGATTTTTTTGAGATTTAGCCCGTTTTAAAGAACTCAATTCCCTAAAAATGAATAAGAATAAAAATATTTAGCGTGAAATTTTATATCAGATTTCGTCATTAAAATTTTAGTCAGAGTCACTATGCCTCGTTTTAATGCAGAGCTATCACCAAATTTTTACACCAGTGACAATGCCAAAGTAAGGCATTAATTGAGTTCAAATAGTGAATTCAACTTCATTATAATATTTAGGGGATTCAATTTAAGCGAAAATGTCACTAATATCACCGACCCAGGTATTGACGCCAAACTCAGGGAAGAGGTTTCCCCTGGGCATTGAAACGGATTCGCAAAATTTTGGTGCGACTTTCCTACGATTTTATATCGACAAATATAGTACATATGCAAGTTTTCAAAACTCTTTTCTCTTCTGACACATCCCTATCTCTTGAATAAAAACTCTCCTCGCTTATGTCCAACATGCAAATGCCAAATCACCATAACTCATATACTCTTCAAATTACCCAAGTATCACTGAGAAAGAAACCTATTTCTTACATCAAACGATCCTGTAGAAGTTCTGGCTGATGATCGTCAGAAAATTCAAAATGTACTATCCTTTTTACCAAAACTGGACTAAAACCCGATCTTTAAACAACTGTTCCTTCAATACTCTCTGGCTTCCATTGCAGAACCAGGCGTTAAGAAAGAAAGTAAGTAAAATGTTGTTTAGCATTAATATGGAAGTTGTCCCCTTACTTAAAATTGACTTTTTTGAACAAAATTGTAATTTTCTCTCATGTTGAAAGTGGGTCAAAATATTAGGAGTGGAGTATTCTTCGACTAATTCAGGTATGCTGAGTGCGAATCCGGCATTGTATTTTCCATCCGAATCTCTCATTCGCATTTTGACCCTCCACAAATCTGTGATTACGTTCCTTAGCCAAAATTTAAAAGACACAATCTGATATAAAATTTCACATCATACAACTTTTTTCAGCATATTACCCATTTTCTCTGAGAAAACCCCATTTTTGAGTATTTTTTTTAATTTTTAAAAATGGCCCAAATCTGAAAAAAAAATTGGAAAAATTGGAAAAAAAGTCTTTAATAAACATACTTTAGCGAAAAAAATGTTATGTACCCACTCCCCCCGCCCCATTCAGCAGTTGCAACAATTCATTGTATTATTTTGCCCATGTCTCACACTGTTTGAAGTGAAAAATTTTGGAACAGTTCATGATTGTGTTAAGCGGATTTGAACTATCTCAATTTAAACACTTCACATCATATTTTCACTCGAATATGGAAATCTTATTTTTTCATGGATTTTTGATTATTGAAATAATTTTTAGCCAAAATTGTAAATATTGAAATTTGGATAAAGTCGTCGTGCAAGCTATCCAAATCCAGCTACCTTGACACATTGAAAATGAATGTGAGCTTAGAAAAATACATAATACCACACATCTACATCAACTTTTTGGAAACACTCGTTTTACTCATTGAACACAAATTTTAAGTTGGTGATGATTTGAACTTTCAAACGTTTCGAGCCAAGAAAATATGTTAACGAAAAGGGCATGGATTTTGATTTCTAGCAACTAACACGCGAAGTTTTTCAATTATAAATCTGGTAAAATTATCCCAAAAATACCTTTTTATATTTGTTATAACCAATCAACATTCAAATTAGTTTCATAATAATTCAAAATGGACTCAAAATTTTAAAAAAATTATTCAATTATTTTCTTCTATAATATAATAAGAATATTTATGAACGAACAATCTTAATGCGACTCACCAATATTGAAAATGATACAGCTGTTTAATAACCCGTCTATTTGCATGTACAGGAATGAAACTGCGTCTGTCTCATTGGTCTACAACAAATGTCTATAAACTGCTTTATACACGCTTACAGTTACAAATACGAACGTTTACTTTGTATTTTGTTGCCTCTACCTTGTGCATTATTTCGTTAGTATCAACCCCTCCTTACAATGCAAATGCAGTATCTTGGGAGAATATTTATATGCACCTGGAAGAATATTTATACGCACCTGGGAGAATATTTATACGCACCATGCACAGACTCCATGAACAATGCCCATTGTACATCTGTGTGTAGCGACATTCTACGTAGTGAGAAAGGCGTAATAGGTAGTCACAACAGTTTCCAATTTATTGATAGTAAATTTCGATCCCAAATTTTTTAAATAATTCGTTTAATTGATATTTCATAGTCACCTTTCGGGATGTTACTAGAACATAAGTATAACTGCCAAGGGTGCAAAAAATCCTCCTCTTAATAAAAGAACTTGACCTTCAACTCCAAATTTAAATCCTAGCGTTTCTGACCTCTTTTAAACACTGGTGGTGATAATCTTAGCAATTATAAACACCCAGGATAAGAAACCCATAAAAAAATTGTTATATGTAGGGGGATAGGGGAGGGGATAAATATCAAATATGCTCAAAAATGAATTCATTGATTTTTTAGAATCTCAAAACAATAATTTTTTTATAATATATTTAAAGTAGAAGATCAATTGAACAATAACAAACAATAGTACAAGTATTAAAAATCAAGAAAAAATGCAACTACTTAAATAAAAATAAACCTATCTCGCAAATATGCGGAAACGATGTACGATTCCGCGGCTCCCTCGCATCCGCTGGATTTATTTCATCTAATGGCGGAGTTATCCACATTATAATGCAGGTTTTTACCTGAAAATGAACAGTAAAAAAAAAACAAGCTTCAATTTAATACAGAAAATGATTTTATTTATTTGAAAGTAATGGTACCTACATTGAATATTTACTTCTGAATTGCTTCTACCATAGTAAGGTAGATGGCCACCGGAGAAAATCTTGTACAAAACGATTCCATACGACCACACGTTGGGCTTCATACTGAACGTATGGAATACGATTGTCTCCCATGGCATCCAGCGGATGGGGAGATGATTCATGGTGCTGGATAACTGTGAACAAAAAAAAATATTAGAATTAATTAATTCGATTAATATATTGATATGAGTATGTTACGGTTACACATACTTCATAGTGGTCCATATTGTTTTCAAGCTGGCGGCTGAGTCCAAAATCTGCAATCTTTACGTGGTACTCAGCTCCGACCAGCACATTACGACATGCAAGGTCACGGTGTACAATTCTTCGGTCAGAAATATACCGCATGCCGTCGGCTTAATTGCCTATAAAACAATGAAAAAAGGAAATCAAGTATTAGTTACATTGATTGTTAGAATTTTGTTCCCTTTTGTATCTGATTTTCATAGTTTTCTTGACCAATGGTAAGGGTAAAACTATATGTTAGAGTGAACAGCTGAAATCCCTCTAAAGGTACCTACATTAAGAATCGTTACAAAATTTCAGTACCAAATTTCAACCTACTAGTTCAATTTGGAGGTGAGATATGCATCAGAGAAATTAAAAAAACTTCAAAAAGCCATCCAGAACTCTTTACTTCCAAAGAACTTGGTCAGTAAAGCGGCGCAGCTGCAGACAGAATTGGTCACGATTTGCCCCCTTCCCCTCCCATGCGATGCAATGGAACTGAAATTTCCCATCTCCTCAAAAGGCACATCAGGGACACCTACTGAATCTGAGCAATTGTGTAGTAAAGACAGACGAATGGGTAAACGATAATATTTCGATCGTTTTGTTACGGAAAAGAAAGGAAACTTCACGAACAATTCTTTATTCACATAATTTCACAACTAAACTGTTCTGTTCAACGATTACTTTATTAATGATTTTGATTAATGAATTTTTGTCTTTTTATATTAAGCTTATGTAAATAAATGTATTTTGTCGGCATGACAAATAAAAGAAAAATCGGCATATTAAACAATTATTAAAGGAAAATAAATTATCTCGAAGAGTAAATAATAGAATTTTAGTAAACAATATTAATTAAAAGTAGATATCTCAATGAGTAAATAATAGAATTTTAGTAAACAATATTAATTAAAAGTAGATATCTCAATGAGTAAATAATAGTAAGACAAATAGTGAGTAAGACAGTAACATCCCTCCCCCCTTGGAAAAAAATTTTTTGCAAAAAAATTTTGTTAGAGAGAAAAGAAAGAAAAAAAATGATAAATAAAAAAAGAAATAATAATAATGGATAGAATAAATGAATAGAAAAGTGACGAACTCGAATTTATTGTGGTTCTTCCTTTGGTAGAAGTCTTGGGACCGGCATCCCACTGATGCTCGTAAATATCCTTCTTAACATCACAAGTTCTTGATGGATTTTATTGGCTTCTTCTTGAAATCGGCACTCGGATACGACTAGTGTTTGTACAATAGCCGTGATATTTGTCTTTATTCCAGTAATTTCTTGGTTGATGGTATCAATCTCGGTTCTTAATGTTTGATAATTTTGGTGATGGGTAGCGGCGTTTTGATTAATCGCTTCCATGAATATGTTTTGGTTACTGGCGATGGTTTCTACTAATGTAGAGACGGCTGATAATTTCTTATTGATTTCGTCCAAATTGGAATGGTGTCTAAGTAACATTCTGGTGATATCGATGAATTCAGGATGTGTAGGGTGTGAGATATTAATGGGATTCATGGTAATAAAAAAAATTTATAAGTGATTAGACACACAAAAAAAAAGAAAACACGTAAAATATAAAAATTAAGAGGTAAAAAAAAATAAACGATGTTGCGGAACAACAAGAATAAAAAAAAAAAAATGTAAAATAGTTTTCAATAAAAAACACGAAATAGTAAAAATTTATAAAAGTTTAAAGAAAAGTAGAATAAAGACTATGAAGTACTTATACACGATCATTTGGTAAGTAAGAAGTAGAGTTAGAATTTGTCTTATATATACAAGAATTTTGGTGAGAAAAATTGAAAAAAATAAAGTGATTAAGGGCAATTAGGGTAGTCCAAAGGTTTTAAAGGTAGATTTTCTTAACTTTGCTTTCACGGCAAAAATACGCTGCTTATCGGTCGTCTGATACATATTAAACAAATAAAGTCTGAATGGGGTTCATCGAGTTCTCCGTCCTTAATTAGTTTGTAGATAAATTCGCAAAGATGCCATCGATGAATGTTAATGGATTTCGTCTTCTGTTTCATAAGCTTCATTTAGTAAACAGGATAATTTTTCATATTCGGTACGCGCTGATTCAGAAAAGGATGTGGAAAATTTATTGGTTATAAAGGTGAGTAACATATTTTCTCTTTGTATTCTTCTTTCACAAATTTGTCGTTGGATGCTGTGTAATTCTTGATTATAGGCTTCGTATTCGTATTTGGTTTCTTTGTCACAATTTTCCTTGATGACTTTTCGGTAATGGTTTTTGACAGTCATTTTCAATTGCAATTCTGCTATAGGCAGGTTATTTTTCGATATTTTTGGTTTTAGGAAGTGATAGTTGAAATAATTTCCATAAAGTGTTGAAAGATTTTTTATGTATTCCATTTTCTGAAACAAGAATTTTTCTTTCTAACCATCTATCTTGTAGAATTATTACACGTTTCACAATAGTTCCCTAAGTTATAAACTAATGAATAAAATGAATTAAATTATAGATTAACTCGCTTAGAATTAGATCTTAAGATTCTTACATAAGTAGAATTAGGTGTATTGGGTAAGGATTGTGAACAACTAGGTATTTCATAGGCATTGTCATGAGTAAGAGTTGGTACTTCTAATTGATTTCGTATAGTAATAGGTTGATTTTTATTTCCGGGGAAACATTCTGTTATTAATTTAAAACATCCGCAATTGATATTTCTTGGTTCATCCGAAATTTTAGTATCTCTTATAGGTAATGGTTGTCTTTTACATATACAATATTGTAGGTAACACTTAAAAATCTTATAAATAAACATTAGGATTAAAATACCAATTATAAAATTAATGATTATGTGAATCCATGAAAATTTAGAATTAAAAGATTCGTGATTTAAGGTAGTTTGTAGAATTTCGTCGTATTGATCTAATTTATGAGATAAAATTTTAAGTTCGTTTGTGTATAGATTTGTTAGTTGGACTGGCTGCAAATTTTGAATATTTGAGTTATTTGCATAATGGTTAACGAATTCTTCTCGAGTAATATCTATCATTGGAAAGATATTTTGATAATTATTCTTAATTTCAGATTTTGCTGAGAGGATTGCATTATGAGTATATCCTCGACAATCTGGTTCTAAACTTAAGATTCCGATTGAAGGCAGTTGAATATCTTCGATAAATTTATTTGTTAAACATTCGACTGAAAGTTTTGTAGGTTTGCTTAAAATAAATATCCATTCGTTTCCGACAATGGGTTCCCAAATTTCTGCTTCTATTTTTATAGTTTTTAAGGAACAATCTGAAGGTATACTATTAGTTAAGGAAGTTAATAATTTGGTTTCGCAAATTGGGTTTTTCTTTGCTTGGTAGATAACGAGATTCTGGCATAAAAATTTTCCTTCGTTAATTTCTGCGCAACTTTCGATTTTAGGAATTTTACAGTATCTAGTGAAGAGATTTGAAATGAGTAGGTAATCAAAAGAAGGTTGGATAAAATGAAAAATGTGTTCGGAAAGTTTAGAAGGTGTAGGAAATGGAATAAGTTTATACAATTTAAAGTTTTGAGAATGTACTAAAGGAATTTTGATCGAAAAGATTAATGCTCCATCTATGAATACAGCGTTTATCTTGCAAATATCGATATATTGAAAAATGTTTTTAAATTCATTTAAAACTGGAAATTCTCTGTCTGTAGGTAATCTCGCATTTCTTAATTCTTGCAATAAGTTTTTTGGTGTAATTATAGAAGGGTGCAAAATATTCCGTTTTGCAAATAGAATTGCTGAAATTAAGTTATCGAATTCTATTTCCATTTGATTTGTCATTTCGTTTAATAGATTTACGTGATCTGTTATTTTAGTAATCATTTGAGTGTTGAATCTGTCGTTTCTTACATCATTCATGAATAAATTTAATCTCTGAATATTTTCATTTAAGGTTTGTTCATTGATTTTTAGATTTGATACGGTTTCATTAAAGTTTGTGATTGTACTTTTAATCACTTGAATCTGTTGTTTCATTAAAACCTGAATATTTCTTTCATCGTTTTGAGCTTGGGTGATAGCATCTGAGTAAAATTTTGCATCATCGGCATCGGGAATACCGAATATCCATTTGAATACATAGGATCCTCCATCAATTAATCCTCGTTTTGTTCTTGAATTTGAATTGTTTCGAACTTAAAATTTAACCTAGTTATAATTAATTGTAAAATACGAAGTGATTGATCACAATAATAAGTATCCTTTCGATGAGGATAGGCTTGACATAAATTTACAGTTCTTAATATTAAATCAGCTAAGGTAAATAATCTATTTCCTGAAAAAGATATATTATTTGAACTTAATAATATCCAGTTATTAGTAGTAAGTTTTGCATTTCCAAGATGTTCGTAGAAAATTCCTGGTAGGTTTATAAATTCTCGGAATGAGTTTTTTGATTCCATTGAATTGAAATTAATCAACAGAAGTATCGTCAGGTGAATTATCATCTGAAAGTATGGTTTCAACATATCAGTATGATATGTTGCCCTCTTCTTACGTTTTAAGCTTAATACTACGGTATTATTGTCTAAATTAACCTTGATTATTTTATATGGTCCGTGATAATTAGAACTTAATTTTTTATTTTGTCCTATTTTAGTAGCTTTATTTTTTATGAAAACTAAATCGTTAATTTTATAGGTATAAGGATTACTTTTCTTATCATATTGAGTTTTTGATCTAATTTTAGATTGAATGAGTTTTTCTTTAACTAATTTATGTATAGCATTTAGTCTTAGTTTTAGTTGGGAATAATAGTCGTCATAAGTATACTGGAATTCTGGTTCATTTGTAATTGAGCTTGGAATTCTGGCTGGTCTTCCAAATAATAATTCATAGGGTGTTTTTCCAGTGGCTTGATGTACATGTGTATTGTAACAAAACATAGCATGAGGTACAAGTACATCCCAGTTTGTTTGTTGGTCATTGAGGAAATGTTTAAGATAGGTTTTCAATACACTAAGGCTTCGTTCCAAACCTCCGTTACTTTCTGGATGATATACACTGCAGAAAATGTGTTTTATTTTATATAATTTGGTCAATTGTTTTATGATCTCAGAAGTAAATTCTGTTCCTTGATCACTTAAAATATTTTCGGGTATGCCAAATAGTGAGAAGAATTTGTTTAGTACTTCGGCCACGATAATTGCTTCGTGTGTTGGTAGTGGTATGGCATAAGAAAATTTCGTTAAGTCGTCTTGCATCGTAAGAATATAATGGTTTCCATCTTCTGTTATTGGTAAAGGTCCAATGATGTCAATAGCTAATCGTTGAAAAGGTCTCTCACTTGTTGTGGTTATGACCATTGGATTTTTTATTGGGTGTCTATTTATTTTGTTTAATTGACAAGATGGGCAATTTCTAATAAAATCTTTTATATCCTTTTTCATGTCTATCCATTCATATTTTTCCTTTATTTTATCATACGTTTTGTTGAATCCGAAATGGCCTCCGATAAGTGATGAGTGATTTTCTTTTAATATTTCATGAACTTCATCTTGGGTAATATTGATTTTCTTATTTAGGCATAAGATAGGCTTTATGTTTGTTTCACGAAACAAAAAGTGTATCATTTCTTTGAATTTTCCCACATTTACTTTATCATAATTGTTAACGATAGTTGAAATATGGAATCTTGGAATCTGTAAGGTAGACACGTGATTTCGTATCTCTCGTAATGTGTAAAATAAATCTTGGTATACTTGTCCAATAATCAGATGTTCTTTGTTGTTTCTATATGTTAAGACATCTCTTATTTTTCTTTCATTAGGGTATTCGCTGATTTTGTATTTATTTTTAACGGTAGTTAGATAAGTATTCTCAACTTCTAGATTTGCACTACTGAAAATGATAATGTTCTGTTTGTTTAGGATAACATCATTAATAGTTTCGATATCTATTAATTCTTCATTTGTATAATGGAATTTTAGGAAATCTTCGTAATTTTAATTTTTATTTTGTGTGAGATTGATTTTTATTCTAGAGAGTGCATCAGCATTGGAATTTAATTTTCCTGGTTTGTGTAAAATTTCGTAGTCGAATTCCTCGAGTTTTAGTCTCTATCTGATTAATCTTGATCCGGGGTCTGAGCAATTGAATAACCATGTTAGGGGTTTATGGTCTGTGATTATCTTAAATTTTCTTCCATATAGGTATGGTCTAAAAAGTTTTGTAGCCCAGACAATGGCTAACAATTCCTTTTCTGTAGCTGAATAATTACATTCGGCTTGATTGAGAGTTCGACTTGCATAGGCAATAGGTAAATCCTTTCCTATTTCTCCTTGTGATAATACAGCGCCAATAGCAATATTTGAAGCGTCCGTAGTTAAAATAAAATCCTTCTGAAAATTTGGATTTTGTAGAATTAAATTACTGGTGAGTATTTCCTTAAATGTGTTGAATGCTACTTTTTGTTCATCGGTCCAGATGAATGGTGAATCTTTCTTTAAAAGCTTTGTTAGAGGTTTTGCGATCTTTGCAAAGTTTGGAATGAATCTGTGATAATATCCAGTTAAACCTAGAAATCCTTTAATTTCTTTTTCATTTGTTGGTTTTGGAAATTTTTTGATTGCCTCTATTTTATCTGGATTTGGTTTTACACAGTTTTCAGTTATTAAATGTCCGAGATAGGCAACTTCTTTTCTTAAGAATTCGCATTTATCAGGTTGTAATTTTAAATTATTTAATCTTAGTCTTTCGAATATTACTTTTAATTTTTTAGCATGATCTTCTAAATCAGTGGCATAAATAATGATATCATCAAGATATACGAAACATTGTAAGCTTGTTAATCCTGATAAGACTGCATTCATCATTCGTTGAAATGTAGCTGGTCCATTTTTACAACCAAATGGCATTCTGGTCCACTCATAGTGTCCATAAGCTGTAGAAAAAGCTGTTTTAGGCATGTCTTCTGGTTTCATGGGAATTTGGTGAAATCCTGAGGCTAAATCTAATGTAGAGAAATATTTTGAATGACCTAATTGGTGTAAGATTTCGTCTATGTTTATTTAATTTACGATAATCTACGACTACTCTCTATTTAACTTGTCCTGATGCGTCTTTTTTCTTGGGTACGATCCAGAGAGGTGCCGACCATGGGCTAACTGAAGGTTGAATGATTTTTTGTTTCAGCATTTTCTGAATTTGATTATTGATTTCATCTTTTAATTTTTCTGGCTGACGATAATTTTTTACATAGATAGGTGTGTTATCTCCAGTATTGATTTCGTGTTCGATAATATTTGTTTTGCTTAATTCGTCTCCTGGTAAATGGAATATATCTGAGTAATTAAGACAAATAGGTTCTATTGAATTCTTTTCTTCTTCATTTAAATAATCGTAATTCTTTCTGTAATAATTGTTTTCTATTATTTGAACTTTCACTAGTAGTATGTATTGTTGAACTTGAACTAGTCTCTGTCTTATCTTTTAATCCAGTGACATTGATTTTCTTTGATTGCGTATTTGTTGAATTTCCTGCTAGTTTTAGCTGTTCCTTTTTATTTAATATCCTTGAGGGTTCCGGTAATGGTTCGAACGTTAATTGTATAGCGTCTATTCTTACATTCTTTTGAGTTGCATTTAAAATTGTGACATACGCCTTATTTCCATCATGAATTCTAGTAATTGTTTTAGATAAATATACGTTTTCTGGTAATTTTATTTCTTCAGGTATTAGACCTTCTTGGATTTCTGGATTTAGAATTTCTGCTTCAATGAGTGTTTCACTTCTTGGTGCTAACGTATAAGTTAATGGTTTAATAGATTTCGAATTTTTATTAGATTCTTCGTAAAGGAATTTAATTGGATTTTTGAGACTTTGAAGTTTGATTTCCTGATTACCGTAATTTATTACAGCTTTTTGTAATTTGAGAACATCGTTTCCTAATAATCCGTCATAGGGAATGTTTGAATCTTCTTTTATGATATGGAACTTGATATTGAATTCTTCTTCCATGATTTGGAAGGGTATAAAAGTATATCCGATAGTTTTGATTGGTGCATTCTTAGATATTCCTTCTAAAATTAGTAATTGATCTGTATAATATTGAGTTCTGGATTTGAGATTATTTGTCTTTAAGATACACATTTCAGCTCCTCCATCGATTAGGAATTTGAATTTATTGATTTTGCTAGCTCCTGAATTAATTTCAGTGAACATTGAATTAGAAGAATATAGAATTTTCATTTGATGAATACCTGTGTGTTCTGAGGACAACTCGGTTCGGTATTCGCAACCGGTTGTTGTACGAAGTTTAAAGACCTGGCACTTGGTTTTGAGTTATCTTGTTTTTGAAATCTGCAATTTTCTGTATTGTGATTATTTCTTTTGCAATTTGTACAATACATTCTTCCTGGTCCTTGAGAATTTGATTGATGTTGATTGTTGTATTGCCTTTTTCTGTATTCTTTGATTTCATGTCCCGGTTTTTTACAATAATTACATATTTTATTTCCATTTGAGTTTGCTTGAATACTTCGAATTTGACCCTTTTTAAAACAGTTCTGTGTGTTGTGTGTGTTTGTTTTGCAAAATGAACAATAACGATTTTGACCTTGATTTGAGCTTGAAGTTGAGTTTTGATTCCTTCTGAATTCATTAGTGTGGTGTCCATCTTTTTTACATATCTTGCAATATTTCTTTCCTCTTGTATGTATGTTTAGGGTAGGGCTTTTTCTTCTGCTAAAGCTAATGTAAAGGCTTCATTGAGTGTTTTGATTTCTCTTCCTCGAAGGAAAGTTGAAATTTGTGGATGGCAATGAAATAAGAATCGATTTAAAGCGTTTTCATTGATACTAGCAATTTTTCCAGGTAAAAATCCCGCTTCTGTACAAGATTGCTTGGTTGAGGATAAGACTCTTCCAACAAGTTCTTCAAGTCTTTGATAGAATTGAGTGATGTTTTCTTGTTGACCTTGTTTGATACTGCTTAATTCTTCGATTAGTTGAACATGATGTTTTTTATCTTGATAAAGTAGTTTTGAGTTTCTCTTTGAGGTCATCCCAGTTATTGAAAGAATAGGAAGTAAGATGAGTTTTTGCTGGGGCCTTAATTTTAGAAAGTACAGCTCTGAGTAAAGCCGTATGTTGTTCTGGTGTTGCTAAATCGAAAGCATTATTACAATCTACTATGAAGTCACTGGGTTCAGCTATGTTACCATTAAATGTTGTTGCAATTAATGAACTTAAATATGCAATAGGGAAACGAAGGGTTTCATCTTCTTCGCTTCTATTACGATTAGAACTAATATTAGAATTAGAAATAGAATTATTAACAGTACTAGTTTCAGGCATTTTGTTAAAAAGTATAGGCAACGTGAAATTCTAAAAGAAAGAAGGTGAAAAGAGAAATTTTGTTCGCTTGCATTTCTGGTTCGTTTCTGCTTGAAGGACTGGACTCCAATTTTCGCGAACGTTATTTGAATTTGGTTTATGAACAGCGAATGACTCGACTTATGTTCAGTTGTTGAAATTCGAAAAAACGTTATTTTCGAAAAACACGACGAATCGCGATAGACAAATCTATAAATATTTTCGAAAACTTTTTTCACGAACGAGCACGAGGTCCTACCAACTGCGCCAAATTTATGTTACAGAAAAAGAAGGGAAACTTCACGAACAATTCTTTTATTCACATAATTTCACAATTAGAGTACACAACTAGACAATTCTAGTGTTAACTGGTCAACGATTACTTTGTTAATGATAATTGACTATTGAATTTTAGTCTTTTTATATTAGACTTATGTAAATAATATGTAATTTGTCGGCATAATCAAAAAGGAAAACTTAAATCAAAAATATTATGTCGGCATAGTAAATAAAAAGTAAAGTCGGCATAGTAAACAATTAAAGGTAAATAAAATATCTCGTAACATCGTAAATAAGAGCATAGTAAACAATATTAATTAAAAGCAAATATCTCGAAGAGTAAATAATAGAATCTTTCGTAATATCGGATCAGAGCATAACATAAATAGTAGTGAGTAAAACATAAAATTCCAAATTTCGACCTGTACGCGCGAAAAAAATTACACGTCTTTTAAAAAATTTTTAAATTCATTTTTGATCGATATATCAATAGGATGATTTAGGATAAATTATTTATCCTTAATTCTCCTATTTATATTACGATTGAAAATGAATTAAAAATTTTCTGTGGGTCAATATAGTCAATAATCGCCCATAAAACTACTTTTTCAAAGGTGTGAAGAAGTGCGATAAGGTTCAAAAGTTTAAATCCTCAAAAGGCACGCCGAAGACCCCTGCTTAAGCTTTCTTTGACACCAACAAAGATGATTGCCTGGACCATGGCTTCTCAATCATTTCTTTTATTTTAACTTCTACAAAAAAAAATGTAAAAAATTATTTTCTAATGTATTTTTAGTATTTATAGACAACCCCCTTCCACCAAATAAGAGTACTGGTGATGGCAATAATTCCATGTTACGTTTCACCTAAGGTGCATGCTCGTGCCATGTTGCCATGTGTTTAGGGTAAAAGTCTGGGGTATAACTTGCACATTCGATGGCACAGCAGTTGTATACTTACTCGAGAATTCGTTGCTTTCAAGAGAATTTCCTTTCTCAAAACGCGAAAAACTGTTCGGTAATAATTATGAATTAAGAGCTCGCCGCTCGAAGGGTGTACGTTGCGCGTAGTTAATGGCGCAATAAAAATGCATTTTTTAGCGATACTTGGTGTTTGTGTTTCATGCTGCTCAGACACGAGGACGCTACCGTTTGTTGGAATAAATGGCCATAACTCGTTTGTTAAAATGTGTATAAAGTTTTTATTTAAGTGGTTTGCTAGAAGCGTTAAGTATCGCTTTATGTTTTCAATTTTTCGTGTCAGATTAATGGCTATGGAAATTTAACCGTCCGTCACGTTATAAATTAGAGCTGCAAATTTTAAAACTGAATGAAAAGTTTGAAATTGAGTATTTCGTCATTGCAATAGAGTAGACCGGGGCAAAAGCCCGGATTTCAACTTTGGACCACTCTGTGCGTTTTGTTGGATGATAAATTAAAATTTTGAAAAGTGAAGATCGAAGTTTGGACATTTGGACATCATTTCGTCCAAACCAGAATCTTCCAGAATTATTTTTGAATAAGTAATTACATTTTTAAAAAGATGTTCCAAAACAGGGCTTTTACCCCGATATCGGGGTAAAAGTCCGGACTGACTGGGGGCAAAAGCCCCGTTTGAAAATGAGTACTAAAATATCGAAAAAAAAACTGAAAAACGTAATTTATTTTTAAAAATACATCATTACGACGTACAAAATGATATTAAGAACATTCGTCACATATAAAATCACCAATTACGTAGTGTTACAGAATTATAAACACAATACTTCACGAACAAATTCTTTTATTCATTTCACTTAACTTTTAGAATTGTATAATTTACTAAA